>CM018694.1:88555977-88813641 GCA_009363875.1 Mikania micrantha | reverse complement strand
TAAAGTTAAAACGGGTCCACTCTACCTCCAAGGCACGCCTTACAAGTTACAAACTTACAATTATAAAATTAAAAAAAAAAAAGAATAGAAAAAGAAAAACTGGTGCAAGGATGTATCATGTATGAACATGAAAAATATTGCTGACATTCTAATCCGTAAGATTTGTTTTCTTGGGGGTTGGTTTCAAACCGTTCTTTTTTAGTACAATATATCGATAAGGGATTAGAATTTTTAATAACATTTATCTTTTATTACAACAAAATAACTATTATTCAATGGTTACTTAAAAAGGTAGTATATAGGATCGTGACACGTGTCAATTTCCTTTTTTTAATATGAAGAGCATTTAGTACATTGGTTCATTTATATAAAGTTTACCCCTCTTTTTTTAAACATTCATAACTTTTTATTAATTATTTTTTTAAAAAATTGCATCATTATACTCGTCTCATTTTCTCTTTAATTTCGTTATAGTCTCGACTATTTTTTTTTATTTTTTTGATGTCATGTATTTACATCATTGCAACGAGCTTAAAGATAGCAAATTAAATTAGAAATTTTTTCTAACAATAGTAAATTACAGTAATTTAATTAACGGTGACATAACACATTATTTATGGTAAATTAAAATAATGTAACACAAAATGAAGTAATTTACAATGACATAATTAACGGTGACGTAAACATTATTTACAGTGATGTAATTTTCTCTTTAATTCCCGTTATAATGTTGACTAATTTTTAAATTTTTTTCTCATTTTACATTATTTACACGATGTAACAATCATGAATATAACACATTATTTTAAATTTTTTCTAACAATGATAAATTACACGTGATGTAATATAACATTTATTTTATTTTTTTCTCTAACAAAGATAATTACAATGATAAATTACAGTGATGTAATATAACACGTTATTTTGATTTTTTTCAACTAACAATGATAATTATAGTGATGTAATTTATCATTTTTCGAAAAAAATTCAAACTAATTTTGTTGTATTTAGGCTCGTTACAAATTAGGATGAGCAAAAAGCAAACAAAAAACCGAACCGAAACCAAATTAACAGAAAAAACCAAATCGGAACCCAATTAACCGAAAAAAACCGAACCGGAACCGAATTTAACCGAAAAAAACAGAAACCGAATTTTACGTCAATGTATATTACATCACTGTAATTTATCATTGTTAGAAAAAAAATTCAAATAAATTTGTTATATTTATGCTCGTTACAATGATGTAAATATATGGCATCTAAAAAAGTAAAAAAAAAATAGTCGAGACTAAAACAGAATTAAATGGAAAAATGAGACGAATATAATTGTGCAGTTTTTAAAAAATAATTATATTATAAAAAAGTTATTAATGTTTAAAAAAGAGAGGAGAAAACTTATAAAAGTAAAATGACTATTATGCCCTTTTTAATATTTAATTAAAAGCTTATGTGTAATTTTATTATTGTTTGAATAAGTTATGTAGTTGTAACAAAAAAGAGGGTTATTTTTTTATACATTTCCCTATATCGATATTATACATTTCCTATAAACATACAAATGAGATTATAAAACCTATAACTTTCTCTGATACTCATTGATTCGACAATGATTGGTCTTGATACGTCTCATACAGGACACACGAAGCATATACAAGTCTAACTATTAACACTAATAAAATTTAATAATAATGATTGACCACACGAAGCATATGTGACATGATAATTTATATATAACATCATTTTATGTAATATTTTTTATTTTTTTGTACTATTGGATTTTTGTGTTTTTATACTGTATTTTTTTACTACATTTTTATTTTTTTTACTTGATTTTTATTTTTTGTACTAGATTTTTTTATATTGGATTTTTTTACTAGGTTCTTATTTTTATTATTTTTAGCATACCACATGTTAAACTATTATTGGTTCTTACTCTTCTTACTCAAAAGATTTCTTATAAGTGGACCCAACCTTTAATACATAATATATAATGCTCTTAATGCATGATACGAGAAAATATATAATTTATAAGTTAAAAATGGAAAAATATGTAAATGCCCATGTATTTATTGCTTCAAAATTACTGCTACATATACCCCTAAATTTAAAATCTTTAATGCACACATATATATTTTTTATATAAATATTTTTTTATTTACATTGTGACGATTTATATGCCTACCCTCTCTCAACTAACTTTCAACTTCTCAAGTCTCAACTAACTTCCAACTTGCACCTCCTGTGCGAGAGAAGGCGTTATATTTGCTTCAATGCATAGTAGTAAAAGTTAGTTGCGTTCAAGTTTAATTGTATTAGTTGAAAGTCAAACGTTGAAGCATTCAACACTGGATTAATTTTAATAAAATGGTAATCATCACTTGTCAAAATTCTTGATCAAGTGACACCTAGAAATCATGTAAAGACTGTTTATTTTACGATTGTGAGTAAAAAAAATATGTATAGCGAAAAAAAATCTCCCTAAACTAATAAAAAAATATATTTATGGGACACTTGTCAAGTTTTTAGCATCCCAAAATTTCATTTTCCCGCCTATTACTTAACTTAAAACTAATTTTTACATGAATCATTTTATGCTCAATTAGAAACCCCTTACACAAACCAAAATTCTTGTATTAAGTGATTTTTATTTGTACGATTTTTCTTTTTAAAAGATTATCTCATTTTTGATTATATATACATTTAAAATTTTATGTTTTCTTACTACCCAACCCGTGTAATACACGGGATTTTAGGATACTATAGTATATAAAAAGATAGATGGTATAGGTGAATTTTGTTAGTTTAATAAAAAAAACATAGAAAACACATGATTGGTGAAAATATTAGTCATACAAGCGACGATGTCACTTGCCTTCCACATTTGATAGTCAAACCTTTATGCAATATGATAGAAAGACTTGTGATGGTGTGACAAATGCTATCTTATATGATCATTTGATGATCAGACCTTATCACACATAGCATTATTATTCGAAGTACACAAACTGATTAACCGATCAAAAACCATGTTGGAATAACTGAATGTTAACCGGTCAATGGTTTCAATCACTTTTGACCATAATTGGTTTTTCAAGTTCTGAAACCGAAAATGACATGTAATTGAAACCAGAAAGCCGAACCGGTTAACCGCTAAATAAACGATTTTTTTACTTAGATTGGTCGATTAACCGGTTTGGTCACTTGAAACCTAAAATTGGTCCTTAACCACTTATCTTTTCATAAACCTAAAACCAATTTAAAGAAAATGTTTATAACAAGTATCGATTCAGTTAACCGGTTTTTTTTACATCTCTAATTATTATTATTTTTCTTACAACTTAACGCATAAACCACTATATGTCGTTTTAAATCTACATTCTTTATATATACTTAGACTTGAAACTTTCATTATATGAGAAAAGATGGCTTGTTATTAATATCTTAGTAATATTATAATAATAATAGACTTGAATCGTAATTATCATCTACGTTTTTATTTGTTATTATTATTTTTTTCAACTTACAAGCGGATCTTTGACTTCAAAGTTGTACAATTTATTAAGTTTATGATTGTGGATTAGAGTTTAATGTTCAATAATGTTAACTAGGAATGAATTAGTCTTTACAAGTGAATCACATAAATAAAATACAAAAGTATATCTGCAATGAATGTTATAAGATTTGAACCCACTCTTTCTCAAACTTTCAAAATGATAAACACCACAATTGTATAGAATGCTACAAATTATGATTTAGCGCGTTAAATGATAGCAATTTCCAATCAAACTCACAAATATCAAGTGATATTAAAACGACATATTATTATATATATTATATGACATGGTGGGGAATAGTAACTTGGGTCCCACATTTAAAAAAAAAAATTTTGAACGGCACACATTTAAAATATTAAACAAACATATTTATCAAAACACATTTTATATACATTTAAAATATTAAACAATATTTTTGTCAAATAGTGTGTGGGTCCCCCGAATTTATATATATAGAGAGATAATTAAAAGTTAACTCATGTCTATTGCATTAACCAAATAAATACATCTTCTTATTTTGGACCCACATTAACGTAAATTTAAATGTGTATGTTTTTTTTTTTAAATTAATGTAGAGTCCACTTACATTAATAAAAAAATAAGAAAAAACCTACACCGTTAAATTTATTTTAACGTGGGCTTCAAAGTAATAAGATGTAGTTACTTAGTTAACGCAATAAGAAGAGTTAACAAATAAATAAAACCCTATGTGTGTGTATGGTTTGTATCCTGTTAAAACTCGATCCAAGAGAGAACACTTAAACTTTATTTGTACAATTGATTTGGAATTTTGAAAATAAAAATGTGGTGTACATTGAATATGAATAAAACAATTGGTTTTGAATAAACAAATCAGTTTTAATATAGGTTAATGTGGACCACATATTTATTTTCAAAATTTCAAATCAACGACCCAAATAGGGTTTAGAGGTTTTCTCTCTATGATTAGTGAAAAAATGTGGTCTTTTCTACGGTTTTGGTGGTGTTCGGAAAAAGTAACTGTTATTTGTTTGTTTTCATAGAAATCGATGATGTGTGCTTAGAGATTTGGGGTTTTTTTTTAATTCAACAAATTGGTTGCCGATTAGAAGGATATTGTCAGTTTTTTAATTATTTCGTAACATATTTGTATGGATTTTGTATGATTTTATGTTTTTATTATAAATTTGTATAGAGTTCGTGATAATAGATTTGATTTGCTATGTAACTTATGTTTCTGCAAATGACATATAATACCCGTTGTCAAGAGTGTATTGTGATGACCCGCCGCAACGCGCGGCGGGATAAACCTAGTTGCTATTAATTCTTATATGTATGCATGTTGTGTAACTTGGAACAAATTGCATAAACAGATATATTATCATATTCAAATGACAAATTAGTAGTAGTTCTTTTATGAATTCCTATATAATAACTATTCGGTCATGTGTACTCATCAAACATTCATCACTCCAAGTAGAAACCACATAAACAATCAACACCATCACACCTTCATCACTCCACGTCTTCATCACATGTGTTATAATAACCCCCTCATCACCCGTCTTTTTCCCACTTTTCTTCCTCCTTCACGCCGTGAGGGCGGGGTCCCAATTTTGAAACCACAGGGGGTCACGCCCCTATGTGTATTGGTGTTGTGAGGGGTGGGAGCGTTATAAAGGGTGGTCAAGCCCCTCCTCACGGCTCACTACACAGTCTTAGTGATATACAAATTGTACATGCTTTTACAACGAAAACATTTTAATTTTTTTTTTAAGGTCATCAAGCATGAGAGGCCCTAGGCAGCTGCCTCCTTTTCTAAATCATAGAGCCGGCCCTAGTAGTGGCTGTGTTAAACTTATGATCATTTCATATTGGATTTACTGTACTTTTTGCCTTTCGAATGTTACTACTTTTGCTTTTCGAAATCATGTATGTTAAGTTGAAAAAAATTCTAATCTGGTCGGGTGGATCATCAAAATGCCATTAAAAATATATATTTTAGGATCAAAAGACACATAATGATGCCGTTCCAAAAGAAAAAAAAATGATGATAATCATGTAAAGAATGTTCCGTTTCACTAAATAACTTCAAAATATCACACTTCTAGTTATTTCGACTATATTGTGTCATGTATAAAAATAAATGATGTTGTCACCCAAAAATATACAGAGTTAGTTGAGTCTCAAGATAAATATTTAATACAAAAATAAATCGGAGTCAGGGTGGACTTAGAGATTTTTTTCATAGGACTTGGAAATATCTTGTGGGCGATGCCATTAAAGATTTCATTTTTTTTACCGGTTCAAAGCGAGTTGGTTCAGATCATCCAAAAAACGATAACCCTAAATCAAATCATAAATATGTAATAAAAGTACGCTAAATCGTCGTCTCGTTGATTAGGATAAACTGATAAAACTTGTTATATTTCGAAAGGATTCGTAGAATAATGTTTAAATCCATAAACTCGAGAATTCAAGGAAGGTGGTAGTCTAAATTTTCTATCTAAAAATTATTCAATATTACCTAAATATACAAATTATACACAAATCAACCGAATTTCTCATCAAAATAACAAATTTTAACTTTTAAAATTATACATAAATGACTAAAACATAAAAATTTCAGATGGAGGGTTAAGTCCAAATGACAAACCACTTAAGTTAAGATGTTGCTCCCATTTAGGTCAAAAATTCGAGTCCAACGAAGACAGATTAATATAGAAAAGTGCTGATAAAAAATATAATGAATAAGCATATTAGCCTATGAGTGATTCAATATTAAATTAAACTAGGTTTATACCCGCCGCGCGTTGCGGCGGGTCATCACAGTACACTCTTGACAACGGTTATTATATGTCATTGCAGGCAGAAACATAAGTTGCATAGCAAAATCAAATCTATTATCACGAACTCTATACAAATTTCTTATAAAAACATAAAATCATACAAAATCCATACAAATATGTTACAAAAATAATTAAAAAAACTGGCAATATCCTTCTCATCTGCAACCAATTGGTTGAAT
This sequence comes from Mikania micrantha, assembly GCA_009363875.1. Taxonomy (NCBI): domain Eukaryota; kingdom Viridiplantae; phylum Streptophyta; class Magnoliopsida; order Asterales; family Asteraceae; genus Mikania; species Mikania micrantha. Next base: position 88,807,080 of record CM018694.1, on the reverse strand, counting down.
TAAAAAAACCCCAAATCCCTAAGCATACATCGATTTTCTATGAAAAAACAAAAATAACAACTACTTTTTTCGAACACCACAAAACCATAGAAATGACCACATTTTTTCACTAATCATAGAGAAAAAACCCTAAACCCTATTTGGGTCGTCGATTTCGAATTTGAAAATAAATACGTGGTTCACATTAACCCACATTAAAGCTGATTTGTTTATTCAAAACTAATTTTTTTATTCATATTCAATGCGCACCACATTTTTATTTTCAAATTCCAAATCAATGGTACAGATAAAGTTTAGGTGACCCATTTTACTATTCCTCTTATCTCTATTATCACGAACTCTATACAAATTTCTTATAAAAACATAAAATCATACAAAATCCTTACAAATATGTACGAAAATAATTAAAAAAAACTGGCAATATCTTCTCATCTGCAACCAATTGGTTGAATTAAAAAAACCCCAAATCCCTAAGCACACATCGATTTTCTATGAAAACAAACAAATAACAGTTGCTTTTTTCGAACACCACCAAAACCGTAGAAAGGACCATATTTTCTCACTAATCATAGAGAGAAAACCCTAAACCCTATTTGGGTCGTCGATTTCGAATCTTGAAAATAAATAAGTGGTTCACATTAACTCACATTAAAGCTGATTTGTTTATTCAAAACCAATTTTTTATTCATATTCATGCGCACCACATTTTTATTTTCAAAATTCCAAATCAATGGTACAGATAAAGTCTAGGTGACCCATTTTACTACTCCCCTTATCTCTTTTAATAATATACCAGTATATTAATATGTGGGAGTGTGTGTAGAGAAAAAAAAAACATGGGGCCCACTGTTACTATTCCCCCCATGTCAAATAATATATAGAATAATATCTCATGTATAAAAGTTTTAAGTATAAAATATATAATAAATAGTCATCAATGAAAATTAAACAATATAATATGATTTTTTAATACAAAACATGACTAAAATTTCGTATAACTATATAATTTAAATAATAAAATAATATTATTGTTTCTTTAAATACTATTTTTTTAAAGTTTATTCGTTTAAACATTTCGTTTTAAAAAAAAACTTATTTGAAAATTATATATTTTATAATAGTTTAGTTTTTAAAAAAAGTGTTTATTAAATATTATATAATTTTAATGTACTACCAAATTTTAAATTTAATGTACTAAGTGCTTTAATATTATTATTAATATGAAATGTATTTAACAACTGAATTGATAAATCAAAGTTGAGATATTTTAAGAAAACGTCATGTGTTCCAAATTATTTTATTTATTATAATTGTTGATATTATATGTAGAGGCAGGTTAAGGCATAAAGCACATATTTTGTATGCTGTAAGTTTGTAACAGATTTTATAAGATATTAATCAAGTTTTTCTAACTCAATTTTTTTCTCTCTGTAAGCTGACTTAGACCTTGTTTGATTTTTTGTAAAACGTCTGCGAAACCTCTTATGTCTGCGCCGCGCAGACCAGACGCAAACGTTGGCGTTTGCAGACTGTTTGTTTTTTTCAAAGACGTTTCATTAAAAAAACATCTGCACGAGGTATTTTTGCTGAAGATGTGGACCAACCACTTCTAGGATCTTCTAAGGTCTGCAGAGATTACTAACCACCACCCACCACCATCGCCGGCCACCACCTCCCGCCACGCCTCCCGCCACCAACACCGCCCACCGCCGCCGCCCGCCACTGTCGGCCACCAACTCCCGCCACCGTCGGCCACCCCCATCACCCCCACCGTACACCATCACCAATTTATTTTAAGAGTCAACAGACGTTAAAAACAAGCACTCTTCTTCTTGCAGACTGCAGACATTTGGTCCATCTCTTCTCCTGCAGATGTGGTCCGCAGACTGCAGACATTTTACCTCTTAGAAAACAAACACCACCTAACTTCTACCCAGTGTTCCAACTTTTGATTCTTTTTTCTATAATAAAACTTTAAAATTAAATGACCTAATTGTTTAAGAACTTTTCTAAGAATTAAACAGGCAGTCATGAAACTGGTTATATTCCATCAAACGTTCTTTTTACAGTTACCTCCTTTAAACTAATTAATAATAATATTATTAAGAATAATCATAATTATAATAATAAACAGTATCTATGGTTATATATGTTTTATTTAGTCAATAAATTATAAAAAAAATTCTGACATTGATGAAAGATATTCAGTATTGAAATATCTAATGCAAGTTGAGTAATTTTAGAGTAATAATTTTTTTTAATGTTTTATAAAATTCTTAGAACACTTTAGTACTATTGTATGGAGTTTTTCCACTAATTTGGTATTAGTATCTTATAAACTATGTATGATAAGCCAAATAAATACGAAAAAAAAAAATAGCACACTCAATCAAGGTGATGGAGACGATACTAAACATGTGTTAATGTGTATATATACTTCACCTGATTCACTATCATCAAAACTCCCTTGAAACTTGAATACACTTAATATAAACGCTACTCAAGCATGTGGAGGTCTAACAGACTAACGCCAATATAAAATCACTCAATAGTAAATCATCATTAACTCAACTCCTAATTACTCATCCGGGCCGGCACATGGAGACACGAAGACATGAAGTGGACAACTGTCCAGAGTCTGATTTTTTAGGGGCCTAAAATTTTAAAATTTTCTTTTTTATATATTGTATATACATAAATTTTATAAAAAGTATAACACATAAATATTTGATATAATTAAAAGCAATGGCGGATCCAAAAAATTTTTTTTCAACGATGTCACTGTATTTGTATGCTATAGTTTCATAGCAGTGGACTTAAAATTTTCGAATTAGTTTTACAGTTCGGTCAGGTAATGCTCGTCACATGATAAAAAACCGATCAAATAAAAATCATGAATAGAATTAAAAAAAACACATAATATAAATTCGATAGTTTTACAAATTAAAAAATACCTAGAATACTTCCCTGCAAATTCTCGTCTTTTGAAAATGCTGCATTACATCTTTGACCAAAACTTATTGGAATAACTCAATTTCACATAACAAATGCAAGAATTATTCAGGTGCTCACCTATCATCCTTTTACGTGATTTCGTCTTCATATACTTCGTTGAAGAAAAAATTCTTTTAACACTAGTCGTCGAAACCAGTGTTGTCACTATTCCAAAAACCAATGTTGTCACTTGAAAACACCGTTCATAAATGTCCACGCTGAAAAATCAATGTTGTTTGGGGGCATTGGTCTCATTTTATTACCCCCCCCCCCCCCCCCCCCCCCGATTAAAAGGATTTAATTTTTTTCTACCCTAGACCCTTAGTTTTTTTGATTTTTGGGGCCAGATCTATTACTCGTAGCAAGTGTAGTTAACATTATTTAGAATAGCAATAGTGTTTAATAAGAATTACTAAATATGTTTGTTTGATAGGATAACAAGACCTAGCATTATATATAAACCTTTTATGAAGCTTTTTCTTATGTTTAAATGAATTGTTTTGGGTATACATTTTTTAATTTTAAGAGAAATGAAAGGATTATATAGATTTGACTTTTTTTCAGTCAAATCAACACTTTACTTTTGTGTTTTTGACTTTTTCTCAGTCAATGATAATCTCAATACTCAACATAGTCAAGCATCGGTGGGCCGGTGGCCTCCTGATTTCAATAAAATTGCTACGAATTTTGTTTTTTTTTTAAACGTAAATCTATCTTATTTGCGACTATTTTTTATTATCTATTGTTTATAATTAGACTAGTTACTGAACCGGTCGTACTATTAATTTACAGGTCATATTTGTCAAATCAGAAATGAATTTAAGAAATATGATTGAATTTTTATTATATAAATTGTAGAGTTAATTACACAAATGGTCCCTGTGGTTTATCGGGAATCCCATGTTTGGGTACTAACTTTTTTTTATAACATTCTGGGTCCTTAAATTCCTTAAAACGTTTCACCACTGGGTATTAGGGTAACCTCCCGTTTAAAATTAACGGTTTTAGCCTCACGTGACTAGCACGTGAGGGCATTATCGTCATTTCTACTTCTGGTTTTAAACATTCTGAAACATCTGGGAGAGAAATTGAAACGCTGAAGGTGAATTAGGGCAAATCAAAATGGGAGTTTGGTCGATCAGGGAAGATGGTGAAGACTTTGACTATACATACGGTAAGTATATAAAACCTCATATCTTCTCTTTACAGTTGACTGAAGCTAAAATTTTGGTCTAAATTGTGTGTTTTTTCGTTATAGGCATCGAAAATTATCCTAATTTCTTTTCAATGGAGGTTCGTCATGGGGGTAAATTTCAAGTTAACGATGGAAAGAGGGTCTACTGCAATGGGAGGTTAAGTTATGTAGATTTTATTCCTAAGGAGTTTTTCGGTCTAGATGTTGTTAATGAAATTGCACAAGCTTTTGGTTATCATGATACTAGCAAGATGATTTTCTTTTATCTTATTCCTGGTAGAAGTTTAGACAATGGTTTGAGGGTTTTAGCTTGTTATGATGATTTTGACGAGTTTATGGCACTAACAGTTGACCATACCTGCTTGGCTCTTTATATTGATCATGACAAAATTTTAGCTGAAGATGGTCCTGTAGATGAAGATGATGGTGGTGGGGATGATAATGTAGATGAAGATGATGATGATGATGATTATGATATCCTTGATGATGATTCATTTGAAAAAGAGGATGTTGAAGTGGATATGAAGGATTTCAATGTTAACTTTAGTGATGACGATGCAGCTGATGAAGACTACTTGAGCAATGATTCATTTGGTACTTCTGGATCTGAAGAAGATGATGAGAACTTAAAGAGAAGGAAAAAAGCACTTAGGAAACTTAGAAAAAATCAGCAAGGGTGTAAAGATCCTTGTACATTCTATGTTGGCCAAACATTTGCTACAAATGATGAGGTAAAAGCTTTAATTAAAAGACATTCTGTGGAAACAAGGAGAGAACTTCGATTATACAGGTATAACCATAATCCATACTTATAATTGTGTACAGTTGGTTGTGCTTTTTAAGAGCTTTGTTTTCTTTTTTGGGTAAAACAGGAATGATCAAGAAAGGGTAAGGGCTGTTTGCAAGGGACAAATACCAACATTTGAGAAAGGCCCAAATGAAACGGATAGTCAAGGCCCATCTGATAAAAGAAAAAAAAATCAAAAGTGGGAAACATGTGGGACCCAGTCAAAAAGATGGGGGTAGGAAAACCCTAGAAGACCCTAATAAATGCCCTTGGTTGTTATATGTGTCAAGATTGAGTGGTGAACCAACTTGGATGGTGAAAACATACAACCCACAACACAGATGACTGCCTTCTAGATCTGTTAAGGCGTTCACTTCAGATTGGATAGCAAAGCAGATTCTGGTTGAGGTTGAGTCAAACCTAGGAATACCAATTAAAGCTATCAGAGAACAAGTGGAGAAAAGATTTGATATGTCAGTTTCAAGAATGAAGGCATTCCGAGCTAAAACACAAGCAACAGATCAGTTAACGGGTGATTACACGAGGCAGTACAAGGATTTAAGGGATTATTGCTTAGAAATCATGCACAGAAACCCAGGTACAACAATTAAATTTGAAACTGAACCAGAACCCAATCCTAACTCAAGGTTTAGGGTTTTTAAGCGAATTTATATTTGTCTAGGTCCATTAAAGGAGGGTTTTAAAGCTTGTAGAAGGGAAATCATTGGGTTAGATGGGGCATTCATGAAGGGACCCTTTCCTAGTCAACTTCTTACTGATGTTGGGATGGATCCGAATAATGGCATATATCCTTTGGCTTATGCTATAGTAGAGGCAGAGAATTTACACTCATGGTCATGGTTTTTGAGCATTTTGAGAGAGGACCTTGGGCTGGAAATCAACGCAAACTTCACCTTCATATCTGATAGACAGAAAGGCATCATCCCAGCCATTGCATATGAATTCCCTTCTGCACAACATAGGTACTGTGTTAGGCACATTCTGCAAAACATGAAGTTGCAATGGAGAGGTAAAGCCTACAAAGACATGTTATGGGGTATAGCCACTGCAACAACAGTTGAGTATTTTACCAAAAAGATGGAAGAGTTGAAAGAAATGAATGAAGGATGCTACAAGTGGTTAAGCCAAATTCCACCTGTTCATTGGACTAGAAGCCACTTCACAGGTATAACTAACTTCCATTTTCATAATATGTGTACAATTGTTGTGTGCTTTTTACATGTTAAGATAATGTATATTGGTTTGTAGGTAGAGCAAAGACTGATGTGCTGTTAAATAACCTATGTGAGGTTTTTAACTCTAGGTTGGTTGATGGTAGGGATAAACCCATTATTACAGCTTTGGAATTTGTTAGAGAATATCTAATGAAAAGGATAGTCAATGTGGGGAAGCTGATAGAGAAGAGTGATGGTTTGTTAACTCCAACAGTGACAAAAAAGTTTGAAATCATAAAAAACCAAGCAGCCAAACTAACAGTCAAATGGAATGGAGGATCAAAGTACCAAGTTTCAGGATTTAATGGTGAGCAGTATGTCGTTGATGTTGTTGAGAAAGTATGTTCTTGCAGAACATGGGAACTTTTAAGCATCCCATGTAAGCATGCAGTTGCAGCTAACTGGGACATGGCTTTGAATGGGATGGAGGTTGATATTCCAGAGAAGTGGGTAGACAGGTGTTTCTGGCTTGATAAATGGAAGGAGGTCTATTCTCACAAGGTGGAACCAATAAATGGGAGGTGCATGTGGCCAAAATCAAAGTGTCCCACAGAGTTAAAGGAACCAATTCACCACAAGCCAATAGGGAGGCCCAGGAAGATGAGAAAAAAGGATGCTCTTGAGATGGATGATGATATGGTTAAGAATGGTAAGCTTACAAGAAAGTGGAACACTGTCACTTGTTCAAAGTGTGGAAAAAAGGGTCATAACAAAACCACATGTCGAGGTCAAGGTCAACCATCATCTAATGCTGCTTAGTTTGTTTTCTGATACATTTTGGTTCTTTAATTTGGTTGTTTCTATAAGACATTTTAATGTGTTTGTGGGATGATACATTTTGGTGTTTTAATGTGGTTTGTTTAGTGATATATTTGACTTTATGAAACAAAACATTACATTACATAATCATACATTACATTATAGATCAAACTACCATTACATTACCAATCATGAAACACTACATAACCATTACAAAAGATTAACTTAAACCACATTTGGGCTACATGAGAAAAAAAACCAACACCCAAAAAGCAACAAAAAATAACCAGCTTCCAATCAAGCACATGTTTTTCCTATGTAGTTGACCACTTTGTTCTTTGACTCTTTGTTCAAATTGCTCTCGCGATCTCAACAGCCCTGGAATGATCACACTGGACCGAGCACACATGGGAGGATCAATCCATATAAAAAAGTTACACTTGGATTTCTGTAACACAAGATGATGAAATGGTTTAAAGAAGGCATATACATTTGAGGATAAATCAAGGGTTCTATAAAAGAGAAGGCAGGTACATTTGAGTATAAATCAAAGGATTAGGGTTGCAATTACCGATACAGGGCAAGTGTAGAACTGACGTCCAGGGTTTTTGTTGGTCCACGAAGTCTTCATTGTTGCTAATCTTCCACAATGGCATACCACCATGTTTGATATTCTGCGTGCTCTGTTTTAGGGTTTCTTTCACGACTGGGATTTCAGAATGTTTAACCAGAAGTAGAAATGACGATAATGCCCTCACGTGCTAGTCACGTGTGGCTAAAACCGTTAATTTTAAACGGGAGGTTACCCTAATACCCAGTGGTGAAACGTTTTAAGGAATTTAAGGACCCATAATGTTATAAAAAAAAGTTAGTACCCAAACCTGGGATTCCCGATAAACAATTCTCTCAAAAAATTAAATTTAACTAGAGTGTTAAAATTTGAACAAAGAAATGATAAACAAATAGTTATTAGAGCATTTTGCAAACTTTTTTATTTGTTTTTACGAAATAACTCATTTAGTTAATAACAATTAGTTTAATTCATCTTCATTTTCACTTAGGACTACAAACAAACCAAACATTAACGAATAGTTATTGAATTGTTTGATGACAATTTTGTTTATGTTTATTTGTTTAATAAGGGAATAGACATGAATTAGAAATTTTATTTGTTTAGTTAAACAAGCGATATGAAGAAAAGTAATGTTTGTTCATTTTTTTATCCTAAACGTTTCATAATCTCAAACGTTTGATAAGATACTCGTTTATTTATGTTCATTTATTAAATGTATTTTATAACCTCAAACTTTTAATTTTTGATTTATCATCCTAATATCTATTCGATTCACATAAAAGTAATAGTGAAAGATTACAATAAGCTGGCAGGTAAGCGGGCAACTAGTTGCGCCACAACCCCCTTTTGAATAGCAAATCCAATTCTACTAAAAGAATTTTTTGGGTGCTAAGAGCCGTGACGTTGCTATTCATGACCCTCTGAACTCGGTTCAGAAAATTTAACAGCCTTCGGGGCCAAGAACCCAAATGTATAAAAAGCAAAGGGGGTAAACACATGTTGGTTCTCCAAGCAAGCTTTCTCATGTTTAGCAACCTTACCCGACTCCGCTTTTAATGCAGCTTGACCCGTCATGAATCCTGTATCCCTTAGCCCAACAAGAGGGGACACTCCTGTAAGGTCCACACACGAGTGTTTCCCCCTTTCCCATCCAAACACCAAAATATCCGCAGGCCGTAGAGTTGACCTCCCCTCGAGCGGATCTGTTAAAAGTTCACAGGAGCCTCCTTTTTAGCAGAAATGTTTGCCCGTTTAAGAACATCACACAGAACATCTCTGACCAAATCATGTCTATATTTAAACCCCGGTAACTCCTTACAATGTACCGCATGCTCACCAAAAGAATCCAAGTGTGACAACTAGTACCCGACCGCCCGGCAAGTCCGTACGGTATGTGTACTTGCATACAGTAACTATGTGTACATATGTATTTGTAAACAGTTTTTGTATTAACAGGATTCTAAATACAAGAACGGTTGTACGTATTTTCGTGTAAACTTAAATACATTAAGTACAACGCACATTTGAAACATTAGTTGTGTTTATTAAGTGAAAACTTAATGATAGTTAACACAACAAATCATGAGAAACAACGGTGTTCAAACAATTATTAGAAACAAATCGGTTGCGATCTGAGTTCTATAGATGACAGGAATCAGATGGCCGATAATCCAATGTGAAAACAAAATGAAAACAGTATGTTTAGTTGAGTCCGACAGTGAGGAAACACAATTAAAACATAAACTGCAGTGTCGTTTCAGAATAACGAACTGACAGTGTGTTTGCGTGGGTGACGATTCACACAAACATATCTGTGAGTTTAACGTTCTGAAATGATGACTGGAAAGTAGAAAACAAAAGTCGGAAAGCAAAACCATCGTCGTGTTCGTTCGAATGACGATTCGAACGAATACGCGCGATGGTGACGCGATTCGACGGAACGAAAACGAAATATGACACGAAACGGATTTAAATTTAATTAAATAAAATAATAAACATTTTTACAATTTTGAAACTCATCAAATTAATTAAATTAATTAAATTAAAGTTTTTATTTATTTATTTGTAATTACGCGTAATTTTCCGGATACGCGACAAAAATGCGAACCGAGCAACCGGAACGGACCCGGACACCACGCATAGTATATAAACACTAACTAAGTCATTTTTCTCACTTTTCAACCTTCCACTCTCTCTCCTCTTTTCCATTTCCGGCTAGAACCACCACCACCACCACACCACCTTCATTCGAGCATAACTCCCTCATTTCAAGCCCGATTCCGGTGATTCTTTCACCCACGCGTAGCCCTTGAAGTCCTCTACACGAAAGTACAACGGATCTTGTGAAATAACCAGCTGAATTGAAGGTATGAGCAAAAGAAAATCTGAAAAACTAGGGTTTTCGTGACTCATGTTAATACCCACACGTTTCAGTGATAAAATGAGGTTCTAGACTAAACCATCTGACTTCTAGAGACCATAGTTCGCACAAGATGCTACTGTAACAGCCTGGGGCGAGTGGGGATGAATGAGGATGACGATGATGAAAGTTCAAGGCTGAGGAGCTGCAAGTTAGCCGAACCCAAGGGCGGCCGAACCCTGGGACGACCGAACAGCAGCAAACTCCACTTCCCCATGCCTCAGCCGAACCATCTCTCGTAGCCGAACCATCCTCAACTCACCGCACCTCCAGAGGCAACAAACTGACCGCAGTTGAGACGAACCGTGGCATGGCGAACCCTACTGGCTCGCTGGGCTGTCACGAACCCCTTAGCCGAAGCTTCCTTTCACGAACCATCATGTTTGAGTCACGAACCCAACTCCGGCGAACCAGCTCCTATTCACGAACCATCCTTGCCAAACCCTACTCCTTCACGAAACATAGCCTTCTTCACGAACCCTGCTGCCCAAATATTACCGAACCCTCGAGCAGTTTAGCTATGACCGAACCCTTGATGACACCTGGAAGGTTCGCTGGAATTCTGTGACTTCGCTGCCATGTTGTTAAATCCGACGAGTCTTGGACAGCCCACGTTTCTTGCTTAAGCCCAACAGCCTAATAGTGGGGCCCAATAAGTTCCTCTATTCGGCCCAGCATCATGTTACTTAGCCCAATTAATTTGATCCACAAAAGGGGTTTAGCCCATTACTAGGCCCACCTAGTTTCTGGCCCAATACATTTCTACGGTTCATGGTTCGGCCACACATAATCGATTAGGCCCACTGGTTATAACCGGCCCAACAGGCCCAATGTACCTTAACCGGCCCAAGACACGCATAGTAGCCCACAAAACACTTTGAGAAGCCCATGTGATTCCATTCGGCCCATGTAGCTAACACTTGGCCCAAATAGGAGGCCCACATGGTTTAAAGGTTAACGAATATACGTCATTAAACAATTAAAGATAAAATGCGTGGGGTTATGATCTAATTATTTCGATTATAATAAAGGTTAGTTTTAATGCATTATCAAGATGAAAATTTGACATTTTCGTGAATGGTTGCATGTTTAATTGAAGACCATGTAACAAAGTAAATATATTTTTATATGTCAAAGTCAATGATGGAACTTCTAAGATTCAAAATTAAGTAAATGCTAGAGTGGGTTACAAAGAGTTATGAATTTTAAGTGATAACATAATTATTAAATGGCCAAGTGTTAGTGTGTTCTTGACTATTAGACAAGGGCCGAATGAGGACCAAGATCAAGAGGCGACAAAGAAAATAGGAATAACACATACACGCGTACAAACTTTACAACTTATACTTATAAGTTTAATACAACGTGAAATCAATACAGGATCGTGAAAATCAACATCAAGAACAAACAAAGAGCGCGTGTCTTCATTCTTCTTTTAAGCTAAGTCAACCCTACAACTACAAGGTGAGTTCATATGCCCCTTTTACTTTAATCTTTACTGATTTTAACTCTCGGGGCTGAGAAACATGTTTACTTTTATTTATTTAAAAGTTTTACTTAACATGTTAATTATACTCTGATTTAATGATATTAAATTGTTTATTATCATATATCATTGTATGCATGCTTGTATGATTATGAGATAACAGGGAAACTCAGATGATTATGATAATGTAATTTCTTAATCATCAACGCATTAGAATAACTTAATTATAAGATAATAGCTTATAACACTTAGTTATTTTCACATGAGCAAATACCTAGATAGTTTACACATAAGCATAACGAGAACAATCCCTCATTGAGACTTTGGGATCACACGGATTACAGTAAATGATGATCATGATAACGTAACTTCATGGGATTCTTATCATTTACAGTAAATGACGATCATGATAACGTAACTTCATGGGATTCTTGTCATTTACACATAGTTAACATAATGTAATAAGACGAGTTCTTATTCGACTTTGTTAAACACACGAGAACATTCCCACACGGATACTTTGGGAACACATGGATTCAGTAAATGACGATTCTTATCATTTACAGTGAATGACGATCATGATAACGTAACTTCATGGGATTCTTGTCATTTACACCCGATTATCATAACGAAATAAGACAAGTTCTTATTCGACTTTGTTAATCACATGATACAATCCCACACGGAAACTTTGGGATCACACGGCGGGATAGGAGAGAATGGAATGCATTTTAATCTGATTACGTGAGGATTTAAAATGGATTCCATTCGGATTCTATACGCTGCATTTGGAGACACATGATGAACAGTTAACTAACACTTTTAATATTTAGAAGTGAAACAACAGTTAACCCCACAACTATAGAATAATCTAAGGAATGGATTTAATAAATCTAACATCCTTAACACATATATTGGTTATCAATACTTAGGTTTGATAATTACCACGTCATCATTTTCTTATTCTATACATGAGAACACAGGTGATCAAGGAAGAGATAACATGTGAATTGAGAATGGGAATCAATAGTTGTATTACAAGTAGTGTGGAGTTCTGGTGGTGTTGTGGTGGGATGTTGGCTAGGGCTTAGTTCCCTTACATATGCCCTATATATAAGCAACACTACTAGGATGATATAGTACTTGTGACTATAACTATTGAGGAGCCATTGGATGAACAAGTGAATCAGACAATCATACGAGTAACATATTATCATTGTGAATGTGCATGTGAATGAATCAAGGTTTTACATTAACTTACTTATGAACTCACCAACCTAGTGTTGACTTTGTTTTAAATACATGTTTTCTCAGGTGACGAACAGGTGTAGAGACATACATGCAAGGTTTAAGCTAGAGGACTTTTAAAAGACCTAGCTTATTTTGTGTTGCATGCTTTTGGTGCCAAAACATTGAATCATCTTTTGTATATCTTGTACATATACAAGATATAGTTACATTGATTCTTTTGGTAGATTTACTTGATTAAATTATGAACGATACTGTGTAATTTAATCTTGTAATTCTATATCATGGATGTGTTAGCATTTCTCATTTTGATTATCATGTGCTATGTAACAATCTGATCATTTGATTATCATTCAAAGATATCGCGCCCCGGGAACCTTCCGCCCGACGGGAAAACCCGATCCGTTCCCGCCGGCCCGGGGTGTGACAGATTGGTATCAGAGCCATGGTTATAGAGAAATATAGGTCATATTACTTAAACGGTTTGGCCTAGACTATAACCTAGGGACCCTCATATAGAAATCATGTGACATAGGATTCTATTTGAATATGTCTTCTGCTTCTGATCACTGCACTAACCGATTTATTTTCGGTTATGATCAGAATGCCGCCGAGAAGACAACCACCTCTGCTACCCCTGACTCAAGGTTCAGCTCCGCACTCTTCGACACCGACACCGCCAGACTCTCCTACACAAGCACCTCCACCTCCTCCTCCGCCACCACCAGCGTATCAGTTGGACCCTGCTACTGTGGCACTGGCTACTCTTCTCACAAGCCAACTGAGGGAAGTGATTCCGGAGATGATGAATCGGATCAACAACAACAACAGTAACAACGTTGCCAACTCATCAGGAGAAGGGAGCGGTAACACCAGACAGAGTCAGGACTATGCCTACAAGAACTTTGTAGGTTGCAAGCCACCCAGTTTTAGTGGCAGTGAGGGTGCAGTCGGACTGATCCAGTGGATCGAGAAGATGGAGGCTACCCTCGACATCAGTGGCTGTCCTGAACATAATAGAGTAAAGTACGCTGCTGGATCATTTAGCAAGCGAGCGTTAACCTGGTGGAACGCTCAGGTTTCAATCAGAGGCCGGGATGAGGCCCAGGCCATGCCGTGGAACGAATTCAAGGCGATGTTGAGGGCAGAGTTTTGCCCAAGAAATGAACTGAAAAAGGTTGAGACTGAACTACTCAATCTGGAGATGATTGGTGCTGGGCATCTGGCCTACACTACACGATTTCATGAGTTAGCCACTCTGGCACCGGATGTGGTGCCAACACTTGAGAAGAGAATTGAGCGGTATGTTGGTGGATTACCGCCCAGTATCCGAGGTCATGTGATTTCTGCTCACCCTACCACCATGGAATTAGCTGTTACACTGTCAGCATCCCTGACGGATATGATGGTTGCCTCCGGAGCATTCAAGAAGGAGGCTGAAACAGCCAAAGCTGGAACTTCAAGGAAGTCGGACAAACGTCCGGCTAAGAAACAAAAGGTGGCTAGAAACTTTGCTGCCACTACTCAAACTCCGATGCGCAATCAACCACCACCATTGGAGATCAGGAAGCCATACACTGGCACTGCACCTTTGTGCAACTCATGCCAGTACCACCATCTACCAAATGTTCCGTGCAGACACTGCACCAACTGTGGAAGATTTGGTCACACAGCAAACTACTGCAGGAGTCAGAGGACTCAGAACAGAAACAACAATGCAGCTACTGCTGCTGCTGCTGCAGATCCTAGGTCTTGCTACAACTGTGGCGAACCAGGACACTTCTCTCGGGATTGCCCTAAGAGAAATCAACAACAGGCTCAAGCACCAAGAGGAAGAGCCTTTCAGATAGGAGCTGCTGCCGCTCGACAGGACCCGAATGTTATTACGGGTACATTTCTCTTATCTGACTTCTATGCATCCATATTATTTGACACTGGTGCGGATCAGAGTTTCATCTCATCCGACTTTGCATGCCATCTTAAGTATGATAAGGAATTGTTAGACTCCCCTTATACTATTGAGATAGCAAATGGCAAACAGATTACAGTAGACACTATATTTAGGAATTGCCCATTGACACTTGGCGATCATACATTCTCCATCGACTTGATACCAATGGAGCTGGGCAGTTTCGACATCATCATCGGAATGGATTGGCTATCTCTTAATAGAGTTGAGTTCATCTGTTCCGATAAGCTACTACGCATTCCTGTGGAGAACAATGAGGTCTTGGAGATTCGTGGAGACCAAGCGAAACGCAGTGTCAAGATAATATCGTGCATGAAGGCTCGCAAGTACTTACGAAAACAATGCGTTGCATTCCTAGCTCACGTGATTCAGAAAGACAAGAAGGCGATCAAGATTCAGGATGTACCAGTTGTGAGAAACTTTGCAGATGTGTTTCCGGATGACTTACCGGGACTGCCACCCGAGAGATCGGTGCAGTTTCGAATCGATTTGATTCCGGGAGCAACTCCGGTAGCTAAGTCTCCTTATAGACTTGCTCCATCAGAGATGCAGGAGCTGTCTAACCAGTTGCAAGAACTTCTCGATAAAGGATTCATCCGACCGAGCTTTTCCCCGTGGGGAGCTCCGGTTCTTTTTGTTAAAAAGAAGGATGGAACTTTCAGGATGTGCATAGATTATCGAGAACTTAACAAACTCACCATCAAGAATCGGTACCCGTTACCGAGGATTGATGATTTGTTTGATCAGTTACAGGGAGCACAGTATTTTTCAAAGATAGACCTGAGATCAGGCTATCATCAGCTCCGGATTCAAGAAGAAGACATACCAAAGACGGCCTTTCGTACCCGATATGGCCATTACGAATTCATGGTGATGCCATTCGGATTGACGAACGCACCGGCTGTGTTCATGGATTTGATGAACCGGGTGTGCAAGCCGTATCTAGATCAGTTTGTTATCGTCTTCATTGATGATATACTGATTTATTCAAAGGACGAGAAGGAACACGAACAACACCTCAAGACAGTTTTGGAGCTTTTGAAAGAAGAACAACTCTATGCCAAATTCTCCAAGTGTGAATTTTGGTTAAGGGAAGTTCAGTTCTTGGGTCACGTGATTAACAGTGATGGTATTCACGTGGATCCTGCCAAGATAGAAGCAATCAAGAACTGGGATGTGCCTACGACACCAACGGAGATCCGATCATTCTTGGGATTGGCAGGTTATTACAGGAGATTCATCTCGAATTTTGTGACACCCCGTAATTTCCAGGTCAGCACCTTATTTATTTAAATGTTTATTTAAATGCATTATGTACACGTGGCACTAGAATTAGATTAATTTAGTGTGACACGTGGCACGACAGTACAAACACTGACACATGACTAGATAATTCGAGAAATTATCGAGAAACAGCACACACGTGTCAAAACACACGAACGTTGGTGAACGTCTAGCACATTGTGTAGCACAACACTCGAAACCTCACGAAACATTCACACATTGAACTTAGAAGTTCAAGCGAGGCCAAACGGTAGTTCGTAAACGTGAAAACGGCAACGAACGGATCAACCCAATGAAAATGGGCCTATTGGGCTCACTAAGGGATCTGTCGCGCTACGCGACGGCCCACAAGGACACTGTCGCGCTACGCGACAATGGGCGGGGGAAATTCGAACGCGGGACTCCCTCGCGCTACGCGAGAGATTCTCTTATACTTGTCGCGCTACGCGACGAGACCCAGTTCGCAGAATCTTTATTTAACCAAGACAATTATGCCTAATCTATCTCTCCTAATCATAATACTCGACTGAACACGCCATATCTCGACCATTATCAGCTGTAATCACCAGATTTGACATCAAGGAAGCCATTGAAGGACTCCTTGAAGCTCTACACTTGAGGATTGAAGCTTGGTAACCTTGAAGAAAGGCTTCTAGATCATTATCCACCACCACCATCTTCTTGTTTCAGCTGAAAACCACGAACCAGGAGGTTGGAGAGCTGTTCTCATCATCATCTCAAGAGTTTGAAGCTTTGAAAGGTAGTCTTGACATCCCTTGTGGCTTAAAACCACCATTACACACACATGCAAGGCATTATACTCACATGCAAACACCATGGACACACATGCACGAGTTTAACTTCTGGGTTTGATGATTTCACTATGATTCTTGATGATCTAAGATGATTAGAATGCATCTTATGATGATACAAGATGTTGTGTATGTATAGATTTCATGTTTTGTTCATAAAGTGTTGAATGATGGCCATGCATGCATGATCCATGATGATAGGAATGATCTTGAGTATGTTGATATGCTTATTGATAATGTTAGAAGGATTACTCATGGTTGGATTTGTTTAAAATGATCAAAATGTTGATTTTTAGTAATCTTTCCATTATTAGTAACTTTTATTTACAAAATGATTGTTGGAGATGAATTCATGAACATGCAAGTATGTGGATTTGCTATTAGGATGATAACATGATGATTTGATTTGTTAGAATGTAGTTTTGGTAATGTATATGGTCATTTTGACATAGTTACTATATTTAGTAACTTTTATCAATGAAATATTGATAAATGATGATTTGGACTATATTGGTATGATTAGATGATGCTAGATTGGTTATTAAGATGATTGGTGATATGAAAATTGGTTTAGAAATGTTTCAATGGCTATTTCTATGCAAAACCACAAAGTTACTATATTTAGTAACTTTATTTTTACAAAAACCGATTCGTCAACGTGTTGAATGATTTGAGCTTGCTAAATGGCTTAATATGATATAATATGATGTTTAGATGCTAAGTTAGATGGTTTCCGATGTCACGTATGCTAAAAATGGAAACTTTCCATTTTAGGAAACTTTTGTGCACTAACATGTTGTAAACGACTTATGTGAATCCGTATGATGATGTGCTATGTGTTAACATGATCCCGTAGGAGTATTGAACACGCTAGAACTATAAAACCGTCATGCTTTGTGAACTTTCTAAAAATGGAAACTTACTATAAATAGTAAGTTGTCCATAAACGCAACCTACGCGTTTTGCACACGACAAACACTTACACGATTGCTACACGAGTCACAAACCGTCACACGGTTCACCAACGGGTCGTTGACTTGACACGGTCAACTTTGGTCAAACACGGTCAACTTTGGTCAAACACGGTCAACTTCGGTCAAACATGGTCAAACACGGTCAATGTGGACCAACACGAGCAAACACGGTCATTGTGGACCGACACGGACAAACATGAACAACCAAGGGTTGTTGGACACAAACACGAGCACTAACATTAGCACGGTCACTTACACGAACTCACGTACGATCTACGATATAGGTTGCCGGTGACCGACGTGCTACACGACAACTCGGGAGCTTACGCTTACATACATTCGTTTCACTAAGGTGAGTTTACGGCCCCTCTTTACTCTTTTCAAACGCTTTTAAATAGGGGGAGAATACTAGTTGCATCGAGTCAAACATTATTGCTTTTACAAACATTTTTGTGTATGCTGGTTTATTGGACAAACATTAAGTGTTGAACTCGTTACAAGCCCTCACAAAGTCTTACCGTTAATGTACAAACAACGTGGTAGATTTGGATGGATCCATTAGGGAATGACTAACCCCACGGGGCACCATGTTGACTGAGTGTCATAACCCGTGCAAATTCTGACCTAACTTGCTATGTATACGAGGCATAGCGGAGGCAAGGACAAACAAGTCTAGTTCGGTAGTGACGCACTGACACTTTGGGCCTAGGGCTCGGTACTAACATTTGATAAACAGCATGACACACTTTTATTACTATATGTATATCAAAACCTGTGAACTCACCAACCATCGTGTTGACACTTGTTTTTAAACTTGTATTCTCAGGTAACTAGCATGACAGGCTCGTGGAGCAGGAAAGCACATAGGGGACATGAGCATAGGGCCCCACATGCATTTGTTTTCGTGTCTTTTGAAAACAATTTGACTTTATTTTATTTAAAACGTTGTTGTATTAAACTACCTACAATTTCCGCTGTGTAAACGATCATTTTCCGCTGCATGTTATGACTTATTTATTCCGCTGCAATACTACTTTATTTCCGCTGCAAACTATTTTATCAAGTGTATGTGTCAAACTTGGATTTGTAAACGCATATAGAGGTGTTCTATATGACCTTGAGCTGTGATTCTGGACACGTCACATCCACGTGGACATACGCCACGAGTGGGAAATTGGGGGTGTGACAGACTGGTATCAGAGCCTTGGTTATAGGGAACTAGGTTTGCATGTAGTAAGCTTAGACTATAGCCATTGCTCAAACTTTAGACACTACACGTAGAACTTGCACATTGATGATGTTTTTTTTTGCTTATATTGAACTATTGCTTACTAACTTAAAACTTACAGGATGGCCAACAATGACAGTACCGGCAGGAACGCAGACCGACACCCGACCACTGACGACATGGTGGCAGAGAGCCGCCGACGGGTCCACGATATAGTATCACAGGTTGACGCCGAGATGGACCGGCGGGCGAGGGACGCAGCACGGGCCAGATATTGGGGATGGCTTCCCACCATACTTCAGAGTTGGATCGTCGAGGAGAGAGTACCTCCATATCGATATCCCGGCGACACCACTCCAGGACACCGACTACCACCGTTCGGAGTGCCGATGGAGCAGGCCTTCGCGGCACATGTTGCTTGCACACGACGGGAAGTCTGGAGGGGTAGGGAGCTAACAGACGAGGTCCGAGTTCTTCGCGAGAAGAGCGATCGATTGGAGAGGCAGAACGAGAGACTGGAGGAGCGCAACAACAGATTGGAAGCCCAGATGGAGGCCCTACGACTCCAAATGTCCCAACTACTGACCGAGCATGGACAGGTCGTCGATGTCGTGCAGGAACACGACGTGCGTATAACCGAGAATCGGACGGACATCACCGAGACTCAGGCCATGGTGCAGGCCAGTGATGCCATGCTTAATGCATGGGCTGCACAGTTCATCGAGGAACCACCACAGGATGATGGTCCCGAGTTCGAGGCCGAGGACCTCGAAGATGAGGACCTTGATGAGGATCCTAATGAGGATCCGGAGGAGGATGATGACGACGGAGACGCTGCTAGCGATATTTCGCATGTTTCCATGGATTCTGACTAGTGGACTGTTGTATTTTGTACTTTCTTTATTTTGCCTAGACGAGCGGGATGTGCTCGAAGAACTTATTATGTATTTCCTTTTGAAATTATTGTACTTCCAACTTATTATTAATGAGAATTATGTTTTGTCTTACTTATTACATATTGACCATGATTGCTTTGACTTGACAACTAACATGACATATGATCTGACTTCCGACACAACATCTGACTAACATTCTGACTTACTAACATTCTATCCCTTCCGTATAGAAAATATCTATGGCGGGAAGAGGACCACATGCACGCCCTCCTAGACGAACACTGGACGCAGCCGTCATTAAGATGATGGTTGACAGACGGGTTAACAAGATACTGGCAGAGCACGAGGCACACCGCCTTGCTAGTGAAACCAGTGGCTCGAACAACGGTACTAACCCTCGCCTAACATGACTAACATAGTATAGCTAACACGCTCTGACCTACGACATTGGTTTCTGACTGACAGGATCACAAGGCAACAACAACAAAGGATGTTCTTTTAAATCCTTCCTGAACTGCCACCCACACAAATTCAAGGGGACTGAGGGAGCCGTGGGAATGCTCCGCTGGGTGGAGAAAGTGGAGTCTGTATTCGCCATGTGCGAATGTACTGAAGAGAACCGGGTGAAGTTCGCAACTGGTACACTGGAAGGACCAGCACTCACATGGTGGAATACCCATGTACAAACCCTGGGGTTGGACGGTGCCAACTCCATGCCATGGGCTGATTTCACCCGACTACTGCAAGAGGAATACTGTCCTCGTGATGAGATCAGAAAGCTAGAGGCTGAGTTCTGGGTACTGAAGATGGTGGGCTCTGAGATCGAGCAATACTGTACTCGATTCCATGAGCTGTGTAAGCTATGTCCGGCTATGGTGACGCCGGAGTACAAGAAAATCGAGCAGTTCATCAGTGGGCTGCCCGAGCAAATTCAGAGCATGGTGACTGCGTCTGACCTCACCACTATCCAACCTCTGATCAGGCTGGCTCATAAACTGACTGACCAAGCTGTAGCTCAGGGCAAGCTACCAAAACGAGGCGAGCATGTGAAGCCTCAAGAAGGCCAGAAGAGGAAGTGGGAACCCAGCCACCACCAATCTCATCAACCTCAACAACAACAAAGATCTGCACCAGCCAGAGCCTTTACTGCCACCCAACCCGACGACAAGGGGAAGGGTGTGTACCAAGGGAAATACCCCTTGTGTAACCGATGCTCTTATCACCACTTCGGGCAATGCGAACGATATCGTTGCTTGAAGTGTGGACGACATGGCCACATGGCCAAAGACTGCAGATCCAAATTTCCCAGTAACAACAACCCTAACCACAACCAGAACAACAACCAGAACACCTCCAGGGGGTGTTATGAATGTGGAAAACCAGGCCACATGAGGAGGGATTGCCCTCAATTGAAGAAGGCCGGAGGAGGAGCGGCCAAAGGAAGAGCATTTGTGATTGGCTCGGGAGAAGCCAAGGATGACCCAAACATCGTAACCGGTACGTTTCTTTTAAATAATGTCTATGCTAGCATATTATTTGATACCGGTGCCGATAGGAGCTTTATATCTAGTGAGTTTAGCAAATTACTAGATATTACCCCAACGCCACTAGACTACAAGTATACTGTAGAGTTAGCTGACGGCAAACTGATTGAAACACAACACATCTTCCGAGGATGCGTCATGGTTTTGGCGAATCACGAACTCGAAATCGATTTGATGCCGGTGACTCTCGGAAGCTTTGATGTAGTCGTAGGAATGGATTGGTTATCCACTAACCAGGCCGAGATCGTATGCAACGAGAAGATCGTACGAGTGACGTTGCAGAACGGAGAACAGATCTCGATTCAAGGGGAAAGACGGGGAGTACCTCTGAACATCATGTCATGCATGAAGGCGAACAAGTACCTGCAAAAGGGATACACTGCCATACTAGCCCTCATCGCAGAACAACCGAAGAAGGAGAGGAAGATTGAGGACATCGCCGTAGTCTGCGATTTTCCCGAAGTGTTTCCCGAGGATCTACCTGGACTACCTCCGAAACGACAAGTCGAGTTCCAGATAGACCTTACACCTGGAGCAGCACCGATTGCCAAAGCTCCATACCGACTAGCACCAACGGAGATGCAGGAACTGTCTAACCAGTTACAAGAGCTGTTAGACAAGGGATTCATCAGACCAAGCTTCTCACCTTGGGGAGCACCGGTCTTGTTCGTAAAGAAGAAAGACGGATCATTCCGTATGTGTATCGACTACAGAGAGCTGAACAAGGTGACGATCAAGAATCGATATCCCTTACCGCGAATAGACGATCTGTTTGACCAGTTGCAAGGGTCAAGCTACTATTCGAAGATCGATTTAAGATCGGGTTACCACCAACTAAGGATACAGGAAAACGATATCCCTAAGACTGCCTTTAGAACCCGATACGGACACTACGAATTCTTGGTTATGCCCTTTGGACTGACCAACGCACCAGCCGTATTCATGGATCTCATGAATAGAGTGTGTAAACCTTACCTGGACAAATTCGTGATAGTGTTCATCGACGACATCCTGATTTATTCAAAGGATCGGGAGGAGCATGCCGAACATCTAAGGTTAGTCTTGGAACTACTGAAGAAAGAACAACTGTACGCGAAATTTTCAAAATGCGACTTTTGGATTCGCGAAGTCCAATTCCTTGGACACGTGGTTAATGAGCAGGGAATTCACGTAGACCCAGCTAAGATCGAAGCCATTAAGAACTGGGAAGCACCCAAGACTCCAACTGAGGTGCGACAATTCCTAGGTCTGGCCGGGTACTACCGAAGATTCATTGAAGGATTCTCGAAGATCGCTCAATCACTGACATCCCTGACCCATAAAGACAAAAAGTTCGATTGGGGAGACAAACAAGAAGCTGCTTTCAACCTGTTGAAACAGAAACTATGCACTGCACCCATCCTATCCCTACCGGAAGGATGTGATGACTTCGTGGTGTATTGCGACGCTTCGAAACAAGGACTCGGTTGCGTGCTGATGCAACGCGAGAAAGTGATAGCATACGCTTCACGTCAACTGAAGGTGCATGAGAAGAACTACACGACTCATGACCTTGAGTTGGGAGCCGTGGTGTTTGCCTTGAAGATCTGGCGACACTACTTGTACGGCACGAAATGTACAATCTTTACCGATCATAAGAGCCTACAACACATCTTCGACCAGAAAGAGTTGAACATGAGACAACGAAGATGGGTTGAACTCATAGGTGATTATGATTGCGCCATCAAGTATCATCCCGGTAAAGCCAACGTAGTGGCCGACGCGTTGAGCCGAAAAGAAACAACAAAACGCGTGCGCGCACTACAACTTACGATCCATTCCGAACTGCCGAATCAAATTCGGATAGCACAACAGGAAGCTCTGAAAACTGAAAACCTCACTCTTGAAGCCATGCGTGGCATGGATAAGCAAATAAAGGCAAAAGACGACGGAGCTTACTACTTAATGGATCGAATCTGGATTCCACGCTACGGAGGATTGAGAGAAGTAGTGATGGATGAAGCTCACAAGAGCCGGTATTCCGTACACCCAGGCTCTGATAAGATGTATCACGATTTGAAGACAACCTATTGGTGGCCAAACATGAAAGCTGAGATAGCAGCATACGTGAGTAAGTGTCTAACGTGCTCAAAAGTCAAGGTTGAGTACCAGAAGCCATCAGGGTTACTTCAACAACCGGAATTACCAATGTGGAAATGGGAACAGATTTCCATGGACTTCATCACTAAGCTGCCTAAGACGGCAAGTGGTTGCGATACCATCTGGGTTATCGTAGACCGACTGACGAAGTCTGCTCATTTCCTACCCATTAAAGAGACTGACAAGCTAGACAAACTCACCCGGATTTATTTAAAGGAAGTGGTCACTCGACATGGAGTGCCAATCTCCATCATATCTGATCGCGACAGTCGATTCACGTCGCATTTCTGGAAGTCCTTGCATAAGGCTTTGGGCACGAGATTGGACATGAGTACTGCTTACCACCCGCAGACGGACGGGCAAAGTGAGCGAACGATACAGACACTGGAAGACATGCTCCGGGCATGTGTCATTGACTTTGGTAGTAGCTGGGAATCTCATCTACCGTTAGTGGAGTTCTCATATAACAATAGCTACCACACTAGCATTCAAGCTGCACCATTCGAGGCACTTTACGGACGTAAGTGTCGATCACCCATCTGCTGGGCGGAAGTTGGAGACAGCCAACTGACTGGTCCAGAACTGGTGCACGAGACAACTGAGAAGATCGTGCAAATACGCAAACGAATGGCAGCAGCTCGGGACAGACAGAAAAGCTATGCCGACAAGCGACGCAAACCGTTGGAGTTCCAGGTGGGGGACAGAGTGTTACTCAAGGTCTCGCCCTGGAAAGGTGTCATTCGGTTTGGCAAACGAGGAAAGTTGAACCCTCGTTACATTGGACCGTTCGAGATTACAAAACGAATAGGCCCTGTAGCCTACGAACTAAACCTGCCAGTTGAACTGAGCAGCGTACACAACGTATTCCACATCTCGAACCTCAAGAAGTGCCTATCAGATGAAACACTTGTTATTCCTCTCGAGGAAATACAAATCGACGAACAATTGAACTTTGTTGAAGAACCGGTGGAGATTATGGACCGGGAAACCAAGAAGCTCAAACTCAGTAAAATCCCGATTGTGAAAGTACGATGGAATTCGCGACGAGGACCGGAATTCACGTGGGAACGTGAAGACCAGATGAAACAAAAGTACCCACACCTGTTCGCGGAACAGACAAACGCTGACAACGCAAGTTGAATTTCGGGACGAAATTCTTTCTAACATGGGGAGGATGTGACACCCCGTAATTTCCAGGTCAGCACCTTATTTATTTAAATGTTTATTTAAATGCATTATGTACACGTGGCACTAGAATTAGATTAATTTAGTGTGACACGTGGCACGACAGTACAAACACTGACACATGACTAGATAATTCGAGAAATTATCGAGAAACAGCACACACGTGTCAAAACACACGAACGTTGGTGAACGTCTAGCACATTGTGTAGCACAACACTCGAAACCTCACGAAACATTCACACATTGAACTTAGAAGTTCAAGCGAGGCCAAACGGTAGTTCGTAAACGTGAAAACGGCAACGAACGGATCAACCCAATGAAAATGGGCCTATTGGGCTCACTAAGGGATCTGTCGCGCTACGCGACGGCCCACAAGGACACTGTCGCGCTACGCGACAATGGGCGGGGGAAATTCGAACGCGGGACTCCCTCGCGCTACGCGAGAGATTCTCTTATACTTGTCGCGCTACGCGACGAGACCCAGTTCGCAGAATCTTTATTTAACCAAGACAATTATGCCTAATCTATCTCTCCTAATCATAATACTCGACTGAACACGCCATATCTCGACCATTATCAGCTGTAATCACCAGATTTGACATCAAGGAAGCCATTGAAGGACTCCTTGAAGCTCTACACTTGAGGATTGAAGCTTGGTAACCTTGAAGAAAGGCTTCTAGATCATTATCCACCACCACCATCTTCTTGTTTCAGCTGAAAACCACGAACCAGGAGGTTGGAGAGCTGTTCTCATCATCATCTCAAGAGTTTGAAGCTTTGAAAGGTAGTCTTGACATCCCTTGTGGCTTAAAACCACCATTACACACACATGCAAGGCATTATACTCACATGCAAACACCATGGACACACATGCACGAGTTTAACTTCTGGGTTTGATGATTTCACTATGATTCTTGATGATCTAAGATGATTAGAATGCATCTTATGATGATACAAGATGTTGTGTATGTATAGATTTCATGTTTTGTTCATAAAGTGTTGAATGATGGCCATGCATGCATGATCCATGATGATAGGAATGATCTTGAGTATGTTGATATGCTTATTGATAATGTTAGAAGGATTACTCATGGTTGGATTTGTTTAAAATGATCAAAATGTTGATTTTTAGTAATCTTTCCATTATTAGTAACTTTTATTTACAAAATGATTGTTGGAGATGAATTCATGAACATGCAAGTATGTGGATTTGCTATTAGGATGATAATATGATGATTTGATTTGTTAGAATGTAGTTTTGGTAATGTATATGGTCATTTTGACATAGTTACTATATTTAGTAACTTTTATCAATGAAATATTGATAAATGATGATTTGGACTATATTGGTATGATTAGATGATGCTAGATTGGTTATTAAGATGATTGGTGATATGAAAATTGGTTTAGAAATGTTTCAATGGCTATTTCTATGCAAAACCACAAAGTTACTATATTTAGTAACTTTATTTTTACAAAAACCGATTCGTCAACGTGTTGAATGATTTGAGCTTGCTAAATGGCTTAATATGATATAATATGATGTTTAGATGCTAAGTTAGATGGTTTCCGATGTCACGTATGCTAAAAATGGAAACTTTCCATTTTAGGAAACTTTTGTGCACTAACATGTTGTAAACGACTTATGTGAATCCGTATGATGATGTGCTATGTGTTAACATGATCCCGTAGGAGTATTGAACATGCTAGAACTATAAAACCGTCATGCTTTGTGAACTTTCTAAAAATGGAAACTTACTATAAATAGTAAGTTGTCCATAAACGCAACCTACGCGTTTTGCACACGACAAACACTTACACGATTGCTACACGAGTCACAAACCGTCACACGGTTCACCAACGGGTCGTTGACTTGACACGGTCAACTTTGGTCAAACACGGTCAACTTTGGTCAAACACGGTCAACTTCGGTCAAACATGGTCAAACACGGTCAATGTGGACCAACACGAGCAAACACGGTCATTGTGGACCGACACGGACAAACATGAACAACCAAGGGTTGTTGGACACAAACACGAGCACTAACATTAGCACGGTCACTTACACGAACTCACGTACGATCTACGATATAGGTTGCCGGTGACCGACGTGCTACACGACAACTCGGGAGCTTACGCTTACATACATTCGTTTCACTAAGGTGAGTTTACGGCCCCTCTTTACTCTTTTCAAACGCTTTTAAATAGGGGGAGAATACTAGTTGCATCGAGTCAAACATTATTGCTTTTACAAACATTTTTGTGTATGCTGGTTTATTGGACAAACATTAAGTGTTGAACTCGTTACAAGCCCTCACAAAGTCTTACCGTTAATGTACAAACAACGTGGTAGATTTGGATGGATCCATTAGGGAATGACTAACCCCACGGGGCACCATGTTGACTGAGTGTCATAACCCGTGCAAATTCTGACCTAACTTGCTATGTATACGAGGCATAGCGGAGGCAAGGACAAACAAGTCTAGTTCGGTAGTGACGCACTGACACTTTGGGCCTAGGGCTCGGTACTAACATTTGATAAACAGCATGACACACTTTTATTACTATATGTATATCAAAACCTGTGAACTCACCAACCATCGTGTTGACACTTGTTTTTAAACTTGTATTCTCAGGTAACTAGCATGACAGGCTCGTGGAGCAGGAAAGCACATAGGGGACATGAGCATAGGGCCCCACATGCATTTGTTTTCGTGTCTTTTGAAAACAATTTGACTTTATTTTATTTAAAACGTTGTTGTATTAAACTACCTACAATTTCCGCTGTGTAAACGATCATTTTCCGCTGCATGTTATGACTTATTTATTCCGCTGCAATACTACTTTATTTCCGCTGCAAACTATTTTATCAAGTGTATGTGTCAAACTTGGATTTGTAAACGCATATAGAGGTGTTCTATATGACCTTGAGCTGTGATTCTGGACACGTCACATCCACGTGGACATACGCCACGAGTGGGAAATTTGGGGGTGTGACAAATTTCTCTAGGATAGCCTTGCCTCTCATCAAGCTCACACAGAAGTCTGAACCTTTTGTGTGGACACATAAACAAGAAGAGGCATTCCAGACATTGAAACAAAGATTGTGCAATGCTCCAATCTTAACACTCCCAGAAGGCAGTGATGACTTTGTTGTATATTGTGATGCTTCCCATCAGGGACTCGGATGTGTTTTGATGCAACGAGACAAAGTCATTGCTTATGCCTCACGACAGCTGAAGATACACGAGAAGAATTACACGACACACGATCTTGAACTGGGAGCTGTTGTTTTTGCACTAAAGATTTGGAGACATTACCTTTATGGTACTAAATGCACTATCTTCACAGATCACAAGAGTTTACAACACATATTTGATCAGAAGGAGCTTAACATGAGACAGAGACGTTGGGTTGAGCTCCTGAACGATTACGATTGTGTGATCAAATACCATCCGGGCAAAGCAAATGTTGTTGCAGATGCTTTGAGCCGGAAGGAAAGAGTCAAACCCTTACGCGTTCGCGCAATGGGAATGACTGTGCAAACCAGTTTGAGAGATCACATTCTACAAGCACAACAAGAAGCAGTGGCAAGAGACAATCTGAAACGCGAGCTCGACTGTGGAGCCGAGAAACATTTCAAGACGAAACAAGATGGAGTTATCTATTATCTGGATCGTGTTTGGATTCCAGCAGTAGATGAACTTCGAACACTCATTTTTGATGAGGCACACAAGACACGTTACTCAGTTCATCCTGGTGCCGATAAGATGTACCAAGATCTTAGGTCGTTTTATTGGTGGCCAGGCATGAAGAAAGACATTGCCACTTATGTTGGCAAATGTCTCACATGTGCCAAAGTCAAAGCTGAACACCAGAAACCTTCGGGTTTGCTGGAACAACCGGAGATACCACAATGGAAGTGGGAACAAATAGCTATGGATTTCATTACCAAGCTACCCCGCACTTCCAGCGGATACGATTCTATTTGGGTCATCATTGATCGATTGACCAAGTCCGCACACTTCTTGCCGATCAGAGAGACATACAAGATGGAGAAGTTGGCAAGACTATACATCGATGAAATAATAGTAAGGCACGGTGTGCCATTGTCTATTATTTCTGACCGGGACAGTCGATTTACTTCGCGGTTCTGGCAATCATTACAACAATCCTTAGGGACAAGTGTTAACTTGAGCACTGCTTATCATCCACAAACGGATGGACAAAGCGAGCGCACCATTCAAACCCTAGAGGATATGTTGAGAACATGCATCCTAGACTTCGGTGGAAGTTGGGACACACATTTACCCCTCATTGAGTTCTCATACAACAATAGCTACCATAGCAGCATTGGATGTGCTCCTTTTGAAGCACTCTATGGTAGAAAATGTCGGTCTCCAATTTGTTGGACCGAAGTGGGAGACAACAGAATCACTGGGCCTGAACTTATTCAGGAAACTACTGATAAGATTGCCCAGATACAACAACGATTACAAGCAACACGTAGCCGCCAAAAGAGTTACGCAGACAAACGGCGCAAGCCTTTGGAATTCGATGTGGGTGACCGAGTCATGTTGAAAGTGTCCCCATGGAAAGGCGTAGTTCGTTTTGGGGCTAAAGGCAAGCTAGCACCTAGGTATGTCGGACCGTTTGAGATTACTCAACGTATAGGTCCTGTGGCATACAGACTCAGACTCCCTGACGAGCTCAGTGGAGTACACGATGTGTTTCATGTATCAAATCTCAAAAGGTGCTTAACAGACGAGTCATTGATCATACCATTGGAAGAAATACAAGTTGATGAACAATTACACTTCATTGAAGAACCTGTAGAGATTATGGAACGTGAAGTTAAGAAACTGAAGCGTAGCCGTATCCCTATTGTAAAGGTTCGATGGAACTCCAAGCGTGGACCAGAATTTACTTGGGAACGCGAGGACAACATGAAAGCCAAGTATCCCCACCTGTTCGAGAAATAAAGACCGATCTTTATGCTTAAATTTCGGGACGAAATTTCTTTAACAAGGGGAGACTGTGACAACTAGTACCCGACCGCCCGGCAAGTCCGTACGGTATGTGTACTTGCATACAGTAACTATGTGTACATATGTATTTGTAAACAGTTTTTGTATTAACAGGATTCTAAATACAAGAACGGTTGTACGTATTTTCGTGTAAACTTAAATACATTAAGTACAACGCACATTTGAAACATTAGTTGTGTTTATTAAGTGAAAACTTAATGATAGTTAACACAACAAATCATGAGAAACAACGGTGTTCAAACAATTATTAGAAACAAATCGGTTGCGATCTGAGTTCTATAGATGACAGGAATCAGATGGCCGATAATCCAATGTGAAAACAAAATGAAAACAGTATGTTTAGTTGAGTCCGACAGTGAGGAAACACAATTAAAACATAAACTGCAGTGTCGTTTCAGAATAACGAACTGACAGTGTGTTTGCGTGGGTGACGATTCACACAAACATATCTGTGAGTTTAACGTTCTGAAATGATGACTGGAAAGTAGAAAACAAAAGTCGGAAAGCAAAACCATCGTCGTGTTCGTTCGAATGACGATTCGAACGAATACGCGCGATGGTGACGCGATTCGACGGAACGAAAACGAAATATGACACGAAACGGATTTAAATTTAATTAAATAAAATAATAAACATTTTTACAATTTTGAAACTCATCAAATTAATTAAATTAATTAAATTAAAGTTTTTATTTATTTATTTGTAATTACGCGTAATTTTCCGGATACGCGACAAAAATGCGAACCGAGCAACCGGAACGGACCCGGACACCACGCATAGTATATAAACACTAACTAAGTCATTTTTCTCACTTTTCAACCTTCCACTCTCTCTCCTCTTTTCCATTTCCGGCTAGAACCACCACCACCACCACACCACCTTCATTCGAGCATAACTCCCTCATTTCAAGCCCGATTCCGGTGATTCTTTCACCCACGCGTAGCCCTTGAAGTCCTCTACACGAAAGTACAACGGATCTTGTGAAATAACCAGCTGAATTGAAGGTATGAGCAAAAGAAAATCTGAAAAACTAGGGTTTTCGTGACTCATGTTAATACCCACACGTTTCAGTGATAAAATGAGGTTCTAGACTAAACCATCTGACTTCTAGAGACCATAGTTCGCACAAGATGCTACTGTAACAGCCTGGGGCGAGTGGGGATGAATGAGGATGACGATGATGAAAGTTCAAGGCTGAGGAGCTGCAAGTTAGCCGAACCCAAGGGCGGCCGAACCCTGGGACGACCGAACAGCAGCAAACTCCACTTCCCCATGCCTCAGCCGAACCATCTCTCGTAGCCGAACCATCCTCAACTCACCGCACCTCCAGAGGCAACAAACTGACCGCAGTTGAGACGAACCGTGGCATGGCGAACCCTACTGGCTCGCTGGGCTGTCACGAACCCCTTAGCCGAAGCTTCCTTTCACGAACCATCATGTTTGAGTCACGAACCCAACTCCGGCGAACCAGCTCCTATTCACGAACCATCCTTGCCAAACCCTACTCCTTCACGAAACATAGCCTTCTTCACGAACCCTGCTGCCCAAATATTACCGAACCCTCGAGCAGTTTAGCTATGACCGAACCCTTGATGACACCTGGAAGGTTCGCTGGAATTCTGTGACTTCGCTGCCATGTTGTTAAATCCGACGAGTCTTGGACAGCCCACGTTTCTTGCTTAAGCCCAACAGCCTAATAGTGGGGCCCAATAAGTTCCTCTATTCGGCCCAGCATCATGTTACTTAGCCCAATTAATTTGATCCACAAAAGGGGTTTAGCCCATTACTAGGCCCACCTAGTTTCTGGCCCAATACATTTCTACGGTTCATGGTTCGGCCACACATAATCGATTAGGCCCACTGGTTATAACCGGCCCAACAGGCCCAATGTACCTTAACCGGCCCAAGACACGCATAGTAGCCCACAAAACACTTTGAGAAGCCCATGTGATTCCATTCGGCCCATGTAGCTAACACTTGGCCCAAATAGGAGGCCCACATGGTTTAAAGGTTAACGAATATACGTCATTAAACAATTAAAGATAAAATGCGTGGGGTTATGATCTAATTATTTCGATTATAATAAAGGTTAGTTTTAATGCATTATCAAGATGAAAATTTGACATTTTCGTGAATGGTTGCATGTTTAATTGAAGACCATGTAACAAAGTAAATATATTTTTATATGTCAAAGTCAATGATGGAACTTCTAAGATTCAAAATTAAGTAAATGCTAGAGTGGGTTACAAAGAGTTATGAATTTTAAGTGATAACATAATTATTAAATGGCCAAGTGTTAGTGTGTTCTTGACTATTAGACAAGGGCCGAATGAGGACCAAGATCAAGAGGCGACAAAGAAAATAGGAATAACACATACACGCGTACAAACTTTACAACTTATACTTATAAGTTTAATACAACGTGAAATCAATACAGGATCGTGAAAATCAACATCAAGAACAAACAAAGAGCGCGTGTCTTCATTCTTCTTTTAAGCTAAGTCAACCCTACAACTACAAGGTGAGTTCATATGCCCCTTTTACTTTAATCTTTACTGATTTTAACTCTCGGGGCTGAGAAACATGTTTACTTTTATTTATTTAAAAGTTTTACTTAACATGTTAATTATACTCTGATTTAATGATATTAAATTGTTTATTATCATATATCATTGTATGCATGCTTGTATGATTATGAGATAACAGGGAAACTCAGATGATTATGATAATGTAATTTCTTAATCATCAACGCATTAGAATAACTTAATTATAAGATAATAGCTTATAACACTTAGTTATTTTCACATGAGCAAATACCTAGATAGTTTACACATAAGCATAACGAGAACAATCCCTCATTGAGACTTTGGGATCACACGGATTACAGTAAATGATGATCATGATAACGTAACTTCATGGGATTCTTATCATTTACAGTAAATGACGATCATGATAACGTAACTTCATGGGATTCTTGTCATTTACACATAGTTAACATAATGTAATAAGACGAGTTCTTATTCGACTTTGTTAAACACACGAGAACATTCCCACACGGATACTTTGGGAACACATGGATTCAGTAAATGACGATTCTTATCATTTACAGTGAATGACGATCATGATAACGTAACTTCATGGGATTCTTGTCATTTACACCCGATTATCATAACGAAATAAGACAAGTTCTTATTCGACTTTGTTAATCACATGATACAATCCCACACGGAAACTTTGGGATCACACGGCGGGATAGGAGAGAATGGAATGCATTTTAATCTGATTACGTGAGGATTTAAAATGGATTCCATTCGGATTCTATACGCTGCATTTGGAGACACATGATGAACAGTTAACTAACACTTTTAATATTTAGAAGTGAAACAACAGTTAACCCCACAACTATAGAATAATCTAAGGAATGGATTTAATAAATCTAACATCCTTAACACATATATTGGTTATCAATACTTAGGTTTGATAATTACCACGTCATCATTTTCTTATTCTATACATGAGAACACAGGTGATCAAGGAAGAGATAACATGTGAATTGAGAATGGGAATCAATAGTTGTATTACAAGTAGTGTGGAGTTCTGGTGGTGTTGTGGTGGGATGTTGGCTAGGGCTTAGTTCCCTTACATATGCCCTATATATAAGCAACACTACTAGGATGATATAGTACTTGTGACTATAACTATTGAGGAGCCATTGGATGAACAAGTGAATCAGACAATCATACGAGTAACATATTATCATTGTGAATGTGCATGTGAATGAATCAAGGTTTTACATTAACTTACTTATGAACTCACCAACCTAGTGTTGACTTTGTTTTAAATACATGTTTTCTCAGGTGACGAACAGGTGTAGAGACATACATGCAAGGTTTAAGCTAGAGGACTTTTAAAAGACCTAGCTTATTTTGTGTTGCATGCTTTTGGTGCCAAAACATTGAATCATCTTTTGTATATCTTGTACATATACAAGATATAGTTACATTGATTCTTTTGGTAGATTTACTTGATTAAATTATGAACGATACTGTGTAATTTAATCTTGTAATTCTATATCATGGATGTGTTAGCATTTCTCATTTTGATTATCATGTGCTATGTAACAATCTGATCATTTGATTATCATTCAAAGATATCGCGCCCCGGGAACCTTCCGCCCGACGGGAAAACCCGATCCGTTCCCGCCGGCCCGGGGTGTGACACCAAGCACGCTTTATGACAAACTGGACATGGCTCATCGGATGGAAATAGGGGAATCATAAGCATGTACTTCAGGATAGCCTGATATTCCAAGGCCGACATATGTTGCCCTAGTCCGTCAATAGGGACAACTCGCAAGAAATCTTGAGCATGAGGGGCCCGTAGACATTCTAACACTGCTTTTTGACGAGGGGATAGGTTGAAATTCACTCCCAAATTCTAAATGATTCCACTAAATAAGGCACTCGCCAAGACATGTTGAGCTTTAAGAGGGGCGGTATCCTTATTAGTGAAACCGCTGAGATCGAAATCAGGAAGGGACATGCGCAAACGATCCAACCCACACCCGTAATCAGAGTCTAACCCACCCATACAACAATCCCGAAGGATATGGTCCTGCAGACTCCACGATTGTGCCCTCAAGGCCACAAAAGCATATGTATATACATCCTCGGCCGAACATAAACCCAAACCCCCAAAACGAGTCGGGAGTGATGCCAACCGCCACTGAAAATCTCCAAAAAAGGGACCTCCGCAAACAACAATATCTTCAATAGCTCCTCGGAGACCCTTGTCAAAAACTGAAACAGCTTCCCCTACATGCATTGGCTGGCATGTTCTCTGACCAAATAAAAGTTTCGCAACTCCCATACAAGAGTGTAGCAAAAGGAGCTCACTTTGAGGGTCTCGCAAACGTGGGAGACAAGTCATAAGCTCCACAGCCTGAGATGCCCTTTTGACAGCCAAACTACTGATGAACCCCACATCTCGACTAACCGCGCCCCCAAGGAGTTTTACTCCCATCACCGGTCTTCCAATCCCACAAGGAAACAACCCATCCTATGTCTTCACCCCATTACACGTTGGCCACAAGGAAACAACCTATCCTGTGTCTTCACCCCTAATATCTAAACTACAAATCTTGTCATGTCAATTTAGATCTTGTTAAAAATAATAATTTTAAATTAGATATTTAAAACATTATTCCATGACAATTTCAATTATAATTTTTATTTATAACTCCATTTTGTTTTAAGAAAATTATGTCACGGTTCTGCAGCTAATAATTATAGAATGGAAAGGAGAAGAGAAGAGTTGATTGTATATGTTTGATCTTTCATATGTTTTTTCTTGAGGATAGAAAATAAGTGTAATGGTAAAATAAGAGTCTCATGATTAAGAGGTATAATCAAATCTTGCCAAAATAAATTTTTATTTAGAACTTCGCTGTTAAAAAAAATATAAATATTATTATTATAAAAAAAGTCACCAGAAGATAATCATGTTTGTTTACCAAGAAAATTATGTACGTAATTGAGTTTTTTTATACAATATTATTCAGGGTTTTTTTTAGGTTTTTTGTTATAATCACAAAATTTTTAATAGGACATTTACATATTGCATCTTGTTGATATCATTTATTGAATATTTACCCAAGTAAAAAGAATAATTATATATTTTCTCATATTAAAACATATTTTTTCTTCCAAAGAAAAAAGTCAATTACATATTTGTCCCTCCTAAAAAGAAATATGTAATTGATTTTAAGAGTTGGATTAATATGTAATAAAAATTATTAGCAAGGGGACACGTGTAAAAATTTATTTTTTAATTACTCTAAGCTCACTCGACTTTAGTTTATTATGTGTTACAATCTTCTAATTTTTTTAAACATTTGTTAAAAAAAAGTTAAAGTTAAGTGACATTAAACATACACACATATAATTGTATCTTATGATAATTTAATCTTAAATAGTTAATCCTTAAAACCTAATCCTATATAATTGAACCATATGCTTATTTTCATCATATAAAATAATGGTCATGATTATGTTTAGTAGTTAAATCTCCAAAATTAAGTTATACACATTAATTTGCCAATATCAGGGTTAAATGAGTATATAATCATTTGGATGGGTTACTTGGTTTGTGCCTTTGTGGCTTTGTATGTGGCGGAGATGTCACAAATTCGATTCTTTTGTGGAGCATATTTGTTTAAAATTCATACTTGCTACGCTCTCAAGCTTTAAAAAAATTTGTAAAATATCATTTTGACATCTTTAGTTTCTAAAGTTTCAAGTGTATCCCTTTGGTTCCTTAATTCCTCACCCTCTACATCCGATGTTAGACGTTTTCATTTATCAACTTTCTAAAAACTTTGTAAAATGTTATTTTGATTATTTCAAGTTTTTAAAGCTTCAAATTTACCTGAAAAATTCGAGTTGACACACGTTTTGATGTAAACTTTTTCAAAAACTGAGTTCGGTCAAATATATTACATTTTCGTTCTTATTGGGATTTTGAGGGTTCAACATATATTATTAGCCCACATGTATAAAATCATTAATTCTTGCTTTGATAATTATAATTATTACATGATTATTTGGAATTAGATGTTTTCTACACTAGTTTCCTGATTAAAAACACATAACCATCCGGATCCTTAAAAAACGGTTCAAAGCACATAATCGGACCGCCAGAATATCCGAATCTGGGTTTGACCGACCAGTTCGGTTTAGGTTTAAAAACACTGCATCTTGGAGGTAGAGATGCACAAAAAAACCGGTTATTGGAATCGGCTTTAGGTTTTTGAAAAAACCACTAGTTTAGGACCAGTTTGAAGTTTCAAGAGACCAAACCGGTTAACCGGTCCAACTTAGGAAAAAATCGGTTATTTGGTGGTTAACCGGTTTCGGTTTTAGATCTTGAAAACCCGGTTATTAACCGAACCGATTATTGGTAAAAACCGGTTGACAAACTTTGACCGGTTAACCGGTTTGCGCACCTCTACTTGGAGGTATAGGTCAAAACATTCCAAACACATAGATGATTTTTTTAAATTAAAAAGGTTCAGAGATTAAAGACACAAATACCCAAAATGCCGAAATGGATGGTAACTAAATGAATAATGTTATGAAATAAGATGAATGGAGTAAAACGGCGATAAAAGACAAACCATAATATCTAAATGACAAGAATTAAATATTTAGAGTAAAATGACAAATATGATAATCTCATAAAACAAAAGTAACAATTAACTCTAAAAGTTATAATCTTATATCATGTAATGAAAGTTGATAGTAACTTTTGAGCATCAAAAGAAACCTTTAAGCTACTTTTATAATGCTTTATTATTATTTTGTAAGTTTTCCTATTATTTTTTTTTGTCAGTATCTTCTAAATATATGTATGATTTCTATCAGTATCTTAGAAATATGTGTGATCTAAAACAAAATGTGAAAAAACAAGGTAACGTAGAGCACACACAATGTATAGTGATGGAGATGAATATATATACCAAATAGTTTTAAAACTGTCGTGAGAATAAGACGTGTCAAATATAAACGATACTTTCGGTCGAGGACTAACACTATTAAATATTAACGTAATAGATGTTAAGACATATTTAAATAAAAATTTATCTTTATCCAAAAATAAAAATAATAGGATTCTCATACGTATTAAGGTAGGGTAAAGAAAGTATAATCTTCATTTGGATGCAACATACTTTATTGATTTTTCAAATTCACTTATTTAAAATATTTTTTTTTCATATGATATGTTTTTTTATATTACGTTAAAATCAGGAAGTTTTAATCCTTAATATGTCCTGGGTTACGCGATTTACATCCCTTATGTTGGCCGTGAAACCGGTCAGTAAGGGGCGCCTAATGATGACATTCGGCATTTTTTTTTAATATGAGTATAGTTTTTGATGTATAGAGAAATGATAATTAAATATTTTTAAACTGCAGTGATTTTTTTGTGCATGTATTGTATTTTAAAAATGTATATGGGATTTTATGGAAAGTATACTTGTTTTTTATATAATATCAGTACATTAAAATATATAACAAAAAATATATATTACAGAATGTAGTACAGAAAAACTTGTACACAGAAAAATACAGCACTTATATAACATATTAACGTACTAGATTCAAAAAATATATATATATATTAATACTATATATTAAAGAGAAAAAAAATAGTTGACTTTATAGCATCATTATTTAAAAAGATATTGTAGCATTAAAATTTATAAATGTTTAAAAGAATTAAGAAAATTTGAAAAAAAATAATAATTAAAAACAATGCTTTTTTCCCTTATTATTATACTCATTCAGCTTTTTTTTCCCTCTCCTGATATCTTAATCTTCATAACTTAAAAATAAATGGTCAATTACATATATCATCTTGTTAAAACCATTTATTGCATATTTACACAATCATAAAACTAAATTACATATTTCCTCTTTCTAAACCAAATATTTTACATATTTATTAATTTCATTAAAAAAAAAATTAAGTATTTTTTATTTTGCCCTTATTGAACTAATTAAAAACAATGTACATATTTCTCCTTACTAAAGGACAATTTTGAAACATAACGATATTTGTAATTTTAGTTTAACATTGGGGATATATGTAATTTTAGTTTAGAAAATTCATTATGCCGTTAATAGTTTATAGAATATCATCGGAAATTAGACTATAAAACAACATCGGTGAGAGGCCACAAAATGTATAAATCATTTTTTGAATTTTTTTTTTATTTTTTAATTTAAAGAGGTGGTTTTGAGTGCCTTATTTTATAGAAAAATCAAAGGATTATTGAGATGGATTTTTTTTGCAGTCAAATCAATCAATTATCTTCATATTTTTGAATTTTTGATAGTCAATGACTCCATAGTCAATATAGTCAAGCATCGTGTGTCTCCCGATTTCATAATAATTGCAATTAAACAATTCTTTCTCATCGTTCATTCACGTGTTAGCCTTCTTTTATAGTAAATTTTAGGTTCAAGCTATTTTAGAAGTAAATAAACTTTGGAAGTAATTAATTAAAAATAAGTAGAGATTTTTTTTTTTTATCACGATTTTCCTGTCGTATTGTAAAATTAAGATGTCCTAATGATGTTTCATTTATATTTAATGGTTTAAAAAGAAATCGACACGAAACCCTTTGCTTAAATTTTCTTCTCTTAAATTCATTTTATTTACTTTAAACTAATATCACCAAATATGTCATCAAAGTTTCAAGTATAAAATTAACAAATTATAATTATTTTTTGTTGTATTCGATGATTAATTAACAATCTATGGCTTAAAACTTATGTTTGTTTCGTTTATATTCATTTGTGCTCGTATACGTTTCGTTTGAAATATTAAAAATGAACTAATTCAGTTAACTTATGTTTTTAATTGAAAAAAAGGACCAAAATGTTAGCTAGAGAAAGATAAATTATTTAATATCTCAACTCAAAACTAGATTGTATGGCCAACAAACTATTGATAGTGATTGAACATAACTAGTCAAAGGGAATTAAAAAAACAAGCACAATGACAAAAGAAATGAGAATTTAATACATTAGGTCTTCACTTCATGATGAACTCCATATTAATATTGTCTTCAACATATGTATCCATTGTTGACCAAATAAACTCATCATCAGTCATCATCATCATATCCTGGCAAGAAGATTGCCAAGTGAAATCGTTGACAAAATTATAAGGTGACAGCAAGTTATCACCGCATGGCATGATAAAATCATCTTCTGGTACAAATGGCTCAGTCCAGAAATCACCAACTGTTTCATTGTCTAGTGTTTGTTGTGCAAGGTGGCTTGAACCATCTACTTCGTTCACAAGATTTACTTCAAGGTTGGTGTGATCAGGTTCGAGGGTTCCAGTGTGTTCACTTCCAGAGACGGTTTGGTCATCTTGTACTCGTTTCTTCAAATGTGTGTTCCAACGATTTTTTATCTCGTTGTCACTTCTTCCTGGTAAATTTGCAGCTATTGCAGACCATCTGCCATAAACAATCAAAGTTCTATCAAAAATGTGTTGTCTTAGTTTGTTATGCTAAAATATGTCATTTTAGTTGAATATGTAGAAGCTACTTTTATTTTCTATCAT
The DNA here is from genome assembly GCA_009363875.1 of Mikania micrantha. Taxonomy (NCBI): domain Eukaryota; kingdom Viridiplantae; phylum Streptophyta; class Magnoliopsida; order Asterales; family Asteraceae; genus Mikania; species Mikania micrantha. The sequence goes on along the minus strand of CM018694.1, from coordinate 88,767,167 downwards.
TCTATGTCAATATATCATGAACTTGAGAAGTTTTACTCATCGTTACACAAGCAAGAGGTGTAACAATAAGAGAAACATAATAAAATGATAAAGTAATTTTAAAGGCACAAAGTGATATAGTTACATAATAAAATAAAGAAAAATAATTTCTATGTATGTAACTAAAATGATATAGTTTTGATATGTTTTTAAATCTTTAAAAGTGCAAGATTAAGTGATATTTACAAGTTGAAAATTGTTTAAAGAATGTAGTTTTGATGCATATAACCAAAACAATGTGATTATAAGATTTTAAGATTTGGATGTGTTGCAACACCATAAAAAATGGTATGTCTAGTTACATAACCATAGGACCATTCAATACAAAACCATAAAACTAATTAAAGAGTGGCTTAATTATATATATAGTTATATATCTATATAATCAGCTTTTTTTTATCAGTTAAAGACTACGTATATAAGTAGATTATGCATCTTATAATATATATATTTAAAGAATTTTTTTAAGGAGTAGGGTATTTGAACCAACTTGTTGCCTAGCTTGTTATGAAAATCAATAACCATATCATCTTCTTGTTTTGTGAAGTTCCCATGTTTCATGTTTGGGCGGAGATAGTTCATCCATCTTAACCTGCAACTTTTACCACTTCTAGACACACCTAAACAAAAGAAGTTTAAAGAACAGTAATCAAATGTCTAAATCCACTCGATCGAAAAGATTAAATAACACAAACACAAATACAAACATGAACACGAAGATGATTCAACATATATATACCAGCAAACTTTGGAAGTAAACCCCAGTTCCAGTGACCATATCTTTGGATGTATGCTCGTAACTTGTCATCTTCATCTTCACTCCATGCTCCTTTTTTTAACCCGTTTTTGTCATAATATGATGCCTTCACCATAATTTCATCTCACAACTCGATCTCTTTAATTAAACGTGTGATGTAACTAGTTAAAAACAAAAATGATGTGTCTTATCCATGCATCCAAGTACACATATATATACCCTTATACATCCAGCTAGGAAATTGACCACATTGTGCTCAGGATGTAAACTATACATATTTTAATATGAGCTCATTGACCCTAACAACGCAACCACCCTCACCGGTTAATTTATGATATAGGAGCAAGTATATCAGATGTATAGTAATATTTGACAAAAAGCGTTGAAGGTTTTTTAAAAAGAAAAATTCACTATAAATGCTGATTTTTTCTTCAGGTGGTTATATTTTATAGAGAATAGATCAAAAAGAAAAAAAAATTTGTTCAAAAAGAGTATGAACTAGTAATATTTGACATATGATATGTTAAAAAATGAAGAAAAGATTATTTAAGAATAACATCTAATTTTTGTACTAGATTTATATTTTTTGTACTGAATTCTTTTTTGTTTAGTATTTTTTACACTACATTTTTGTGCATTGTATTTTTTTTTCAAGTATTTTTGTTTTTTACTGTATTTTTATTTTTTGTATTTAATTTATGATTTTTTGTACTGATTTTCGATTTTTATACTAGATTTTTGTTTTTTTTGTACTGAATTTTGTTTTCTGTATTGGATTTTTGTTCTCAACATGTCACATGTCAAGCTTTTATTGATTCCTATTCTTCTTAGACAAAAATCTTTTCCTATTGAATCCAACCCTACACTTTATATATACATAATTATTTCATGATAATTCACATGGACATGTGTTTTTCTCGAATAGCATAGTTTTTTTTGGCATTTACATATTTTCCCCTCTTAACATCATCAATTATACCGTGAAAAGATATGCAAAAACCAAGCGTAATTGATGATGTTAAATAAGAGGGAGAAATGTATAAAAACATCTTTTCTTTTAATGCATATTATGTGACACAACTCACCCATCAACTTTGCGATCATGTAGCGTCTTAAAAGTGTCATTTTTGTGATGAAACTTTGTAATACATGACCATGTGTGTAGTTCATAATTTAATAAAACTAGGTTTTTTCTCTCGTGCATTACGGCGAGTTGTTACAGTACACTCTCAAGAACATGTACTATATATTATTTGCAGAAGCATAAGTTACATAGCAAAATCAAATCTCTCATCACGAACTTTATACAATTTTTTTATAAAACATAAAATCAAACATAATCCACACAAATATGTTACAAAATTAATAGAAAAAAATACTCACAAAATCATTCTCACTAACAATCAATTGGTTGAATTAAAACAAAAGCCCAAATCTCTTAGCAAATATCTTAAATTCAATAAAAACTCAAATCTGTTAGTAAATATTTCAAATTTAATGATCTAATCATTGTTAGTTACATCTTAAAGTTAGAAAAAACTTATGATGGTTCAAGATATGTAATATTCAAATTTTATGGACCATAAATTTTTCAATATATATATATACATACACACACACATATATGTAATATTTTCTATTTATTTTCATCCATTTTAATTATATATATAATTATGCTCTTTTTCTTTTTCCTAATGCTCTTGGTATGAAATTGTGTGTTTGAATCTTCAAGTGTGTTTGTATATAAACTGGACAATAAGATAAATAAAATAATCATCCTATAAAATTGTTACAACTCTTAATGTGTCAATATCATGATCACAGTCGACTAATGAATTTAGTGTGTAATTGTCCATTAATTGTATATCTATTACAAATTTGATTAATTCTATGTCTTTATGATGTAAATAACTTGACTTGGTATATGTTGTTAGGGATGATGTAGATAGAAATTTGTTGACTTTGTAACCTCCGACCAAAGAATGGACTCATGCACCAACTTTTGTGGAAAAAGAAACAAACGCACAATTCCATATTTATGATAAAACTTCAACAAACGTATTTAAATGATATATTCAAAATCTAATATTGATTAGGGAGTTGACTGGAATCAAGCACTTGGTTTGTCTCAAAGTCGTCCAAAATACTCCATGAATCATTTGAAACCCATTGCTTAAATACGAGCCAAAATTGCCATAAACCACTCGCGTTGGGGCGAAGGGCTATTAGCTCACTAGCTCAGTGGTAGAGTGGCCCCTGGTAATTTCATTGTTGTGCCTGGGCTGTGAGGGCTCTCAGCCACATGAATAGTTCAATGTGTTCATGGGCGCCTGACCCTGAGATATGGATCATCCAAGGCACATTAGCATGACGTACTCCTCCTGTTCGACAATTTTAATATAATTGGATTGATTTATTAACTAAACTAATCATGTTGGACTTCAAACAAGTTAGGAGTATAAAGTTCATGTTTGTTTAAATTCATTATGATTTTAGGTATTCAAAAACCTCATTAGTTCTTAAGACGAAGCTCCTATGCAACAAGGGTTTCAGGAAGGCAACTCTTTGGTTGGGATCCAGGGATAGAACCCCTCGAAGCGTGGTCCAAGAGGAGAGCCCTAACTAGGTTTGACAAATATTGTTTCATTAGAAACTTATTAAAACTTGATTTTCTTGAAATTTGGTTTAAAATTTCGTCGTCAAAATGGCGACAATACTTATATAAATCTGAAGTCGAAAAATAACCGTCCTATGGTTGTTTTATGCCCCCTCCAAGTTTGAATACGAGAAACTACAAGTTTGGTTATACACACGACACTGATTCACGAATTTCATAAGAGATCTTCATAGGTCCTCATCAATATTTTAAGTTTCATTTATTCAGGTTGAAAACGTGGTTTCAACCATCGAATTTTTTCAATCTAAAAGTGATACCCAAAGTTAGCATAATGGTTAAGATTTGGCTCTTTCTCCTTAAAAATCATGATTCAAGTCCCACTGGTGACACTTTAATGGATACCAGGTGAGGGGAGGAATCTTGAGCTTAATCTCATGTTCTGAACCAATGGGGGGCGAGGGTTTACCTATTCCACGGAGTTCCTGCGCATCAGGGGGTACGGTCTCACGGTCGGCGATCGAGGAATCGATCTTAGTTATCAACCGCCAGGATAAATATAGGTAACACAACGAGGCCCTCTGTTCAAAAAAAAAAAAAAGTTATACCCACTTAGATTATTTGGAATCATGAATTTCTAACATAAGCTACGACACACCCTGCATAGCTAGACCGACTAAAACTAACACACTGCTAACCTTCTATTTCATGCTATGTCAATCTTCTTGTTTCTTCAATTTTGTAATTCTTGATTCTTGTCCCTCATCTTTTCTATTCTTTGCATTCCAAGATAGAGGTGGGAAAAAAACCGGACCCGAAACCGGAATAGGCAACCCGAACTGGACCGGTCAAAAATCGGTCGGAACCGGTCGAAACCCAAAACCGGAACCAGGTATTGACTTTGTTGACCTGAACTGAAACGATTGGAGCCGGAACCGGTTCTGGAGCCGGAACCGGTTAAAAAAAAAAACCGGCGCACCTCTATTCCAAGCAAGCATGACATTTTGTTTCGTCTTTAATGTTTGGGCCAAAACAATTACAAAGCACTATGTTCCAATCAAGTCTGTTACAACTAGTCATTCGAACCACATTATAATAAACCAATCATCAACGTTATTATGTTCTTATACTGAAATTAATGTTGTTTGGATAGTGTGTGTATAAAAAATGTTTCTGTAACAGATATTAAAATTTAATCCAAATAATGTAACATTCAAGATAATTATAGAGTTATTCTTGTTGTCTGATATTATATGAGTGACATGAATGATCTCCACTAGCAGCTTGTAACTAACCATAGTAACTAATGTAATGTGCGTTTAACACTAAAGTACTTGACAAGTTTTCTGAACATACAAACCTTAGCTTATACTTGTTAATTCTTTTCAAGTCAAGTTTTTTGATGCTTTTTTTAAGCAAGTAGACAAACTTTTTGATTTCAAACCGGTTTGTTCACCTCTACCGTTCAATACTTCAATCTCAACGTAGATATTTGGGTAGATTTTAGGTGGTATATAATTAAAGAATGAATGTGTTGATGTTCAAAAAAATCTAAAAAATAAATAAAGAAATAAAAAATAAGTTGGATTTTATATATACGGAAACAAGTCAAGAATGATTAATAAAATAAAATAAAAACACCACTCAACTTTGAAAAAAAAAAAAAAAGTTAACCAAATATAGGCAAAATTAAAACAATAATAAAAACATTGAAAAGGATGTTGCATCTTGCAAGCCTCATTAGCTAGGGTTTTTTAAAGCCGAAAGATGGGTAGCATTCACAACTAAAAGAATCCATGCCTACAATCAATCAAGTTACACAATTTTAAATACATTTCAGGTAATCTCAACATTCATCAGCTGGTATTTTCATAAATGAACCAATGGATTAACTCCTCACTTTCGAAAACACATGAACTCAAAATATTTACTAAGTTGGACACTTCTCAATTAGTCAGTCGCCCTTTTGATTGATTGAAACCTTGGCTGTAAGTGGGTATACATGTCCCTCGGCTTCGCCTCCAAACACTAGATCAGTCTTTGAAGGGTATATTAGCTTAGTTAATCATGCCTATGCATAAGTGCATAGAGGATAACATCCCATCATCCCCACACTGCATTTGAGTTTTTCAAATTTCCTATCCTAAAAAGCAAACCCTAATATCTGTTTCAAGTAAATCTTTCACTCAAACTCATGAGACTTCTTGAAGTGCAAGATTCAACTCATGTGCTGACTTGGCAATCGTTCCGCCTCTTCTACACAAGATCATGAAATATCTTGTTTAGAAGTTTTTTAAAAAAATCATGGTGGATAAAAAAAGAAGCTAGTGAAAACACACCTTGTAGTGAGTGGCAACAAACGCTTGACCTTTTCAAGCTCCTGGTAGCACAGGTTGCATCGCTCCAACCTACAATAAATTGTTATTACAGTTGCATTTAAGGTGACTTTCAAAATGTTTGGCATGCTTATCCTTGGTTTCAATTTAGCTAGCTTTAAAATCTTACCCTTTTGACCTATTAGAGACAAAAGAAAACCCAAATCGACCAAACCTACCGATAAATAGGTCAAAATACCCGTTGCTAGAAGTAAAGATATATATATTATTTCAAGTCTGGAACATACCTTTGTTCTGCCTCAATGTCTACACCAACAGAGGATGATGCTTGTAAAGAGGAATAGATCACTGAACCAAATACCCGCACCAGTTTAAGCAGTAATTCTATTGAAACTGCCCGATGTCTAACAACAAAGAAAAAACCCATAAGATCAAGAAAGTTTGATAAATATGCATTGGTCACAGAGAATGCAACATGTTTATTTGGAAACTTTTGATTAAAATTACCTTTGTTATCCATTAAGAACTATTGCATTATAATTGATAACTTTATAGCCTTTTCTTAATTGTCTTTTGTTGAGAGACATTCTAAATATTCAAGCAATAATCAGATACACACTTCTTTAAAAATATATGCCTACTCAGATGTATGGTTTTGGATGTTAATCCCTTCTCTTAATTTATTTGCCAAGTCAAACTTAACATTTTCACTCAAATGTTGTATCAATGTTGTATCAGTGTATCACACTTTAAGATTATCAGTAAAAACACTTGAATACATTGGCATGTGGTATGGGATAAATGAAAAAACAAATACAAAAAAATAAAAATTACCTAAAGTCTTTTGTCTATGTTAAAGTACATAAGCTAGCAATTGATGTTATCTTAATTATAACAAAAAACTGAATGCACCATTTACCAAGAAGAGAAGTCATGAAATTCTCTTTTTATTTTTTTATTCTTTTTGCTATAGGAATTAGTTTTATATAAAAAAGTATATAGAACTTACTAATAAAACACCATGATGGAGTCACATACCTATCCATGTCACTATCAAGGAGGCTTGTGAGGAGAGGCAGTAAAGAAGAACAAATATCCAAGGTGATGATATCATTTTTTTCAGACAAGAGGCCGACTATATCTGCAGTGACCTGCATCGTTATAAAAAAGTTGAGAATCAGGATTATAGACAGTGAGAGAGAAAGAAAAGGGTAAAAAAATAAAAACAATATAAGTGAAACAGAAACAATATACTCACAGAATGATCAGACATTCTCAACAATGCGTTAATTGCTCCTTTAATATCATTCTTGTCCCAGCATCTATGGATCATCTGCACACAATATACACGGCCGACTATTTTCAACGCTTCTTTGCAACAAATGTATAATAATTATCTTAAAAAGCATATTTGTGTGAACTGATGAGCAAATGTTTGTGTAAAACCCATAACTATCTCTATCACGAATGAGAAACACTAAAGATAAATTCCCCAGTCCCCACCTTCATGGTCAACATTTGAAGTTTAAAAAGAACAAAATCCCAAATATTGGAGTAAAATTGTCGAAACGAATAATTAATAAAATATTAGTAACCTGTAGCTTGGCAAGACGAGTCTGCATTGAGGACACAAATTGATCATGTCGTCCAATGATATCTACAATGATATCGTCCTCGGATACGGGACCTGTTTCCTTCACGGTAGATTCAGGTAACTGTTTCTGCACAATTATAGCAAAAGAAAACAAGTGAGATCTTATTTTGTAGAAAACAAAATAAGACAAGTGTTTACAGAAAAAAAATGTTTAAAAAATTATTTTTCAGTACCAGTCCTAGCATAGCTACAAAAAATTACTCAAATAACAAGCTCACAGTTGCTAAAGTATCAGATCTTATAAAATACAACTAAAAAATTAATTTGTTCAATTCTGTACGATTAGGTTACATCAATATTTGAAGGCAGCCTGAAAAAGTTATACGTCAAAAGTAACAAAGATTGGTTATATTAAATAAAAAAGAGCGATATACCATAGTATTTGGTAGCTTATTGACAGCAGAGCTACTATCTGAGATACTTCTAGAAGAAAGAGTGTCATTATAAGGCCTTTCTTTTCTGTCCCAAGTAGAAAGAAGTGTACGTGTTCTTCCTAAATATACAATAATTATGTACTAAATTATAATCATATATCATGTTTGTTAACAACTTAACAGAAACCATGACTAAAAATCAGTATTGTACCTCTTCGTTTAGTTTCTATCGAATAAGTATCTCTATTGGCCCGTGGAAGACGCCCTTCATCTGCAATAATTCACGTAACACTGTATTTAGTATTATAAAAAATATAGCCACGTTAAAGACTATCTGAAATTCTAAGATATATTGTAGATTTATAGGGACATAAATTTATTTTTGTTTATAAGAGATTAGATGTAAAATTAGTAGATGATGATTTCCCAATTTTAACAGATTTTACAGTCAGTGTTTCCTCCACTAACATCACCATTGAAAACAAGTTTCAAAAACGTTTCTGTTTCTGCTTTACAGTTTACACTCATTGCAAAATGTTTTTCTTTTTTCCAATAAACAAAAAATGAAAATATTCAAAGCTTATTCTATCTAGAAAGCAATGAAAGTAGTGCTAAGATACATATAGGCTAAAGTAATTTCTATATTAAAAATAAAAATCCAGTTATACTTCATACCATTATTTGTTTAGAAGTATGTGTCAATCAATATTATAAAGTACTAGATATACACAAAATCTGATATACTAAATGATATCATTTTCTTACTTCAATTATATAATTGATGAAGCATAGAAAAATCTAATGCTTAAAATGCATAAAACTAAACATTAGAAAATTATATACTTACATATTTCAGGCTGGTAGCTTGGAATCGACTCATTTTCTGCATTCTGATGAGACCTGTCATCTTCAAAGCTTGAATCCTTTGCAGGAATTTCAAAAGCCAAGTTTTTCATTGAAGTAAAATTATTTCTGTCAGCAACTCGGCTTGTTTCAAAGTCACTTGCATCACTCACAGGTTGTACAGAAGATAATGGTTTCTCTGCTTCATCCTTGATATTTGTAAATTTGCGAGAATCAGATGTTTTTGACAGCAAAATTGTTGGTGTTACTCTTCCAGAAATACCATCTTTTCTCAAATCAACATTGTTTCTTGGTACAATTACTGGTGCAACATCTAACCTACTAAAAGTTGACACGTTTTGTGTTAACTGGTTTTTTGTAACATTCCGCTTTGAAACTGCTGGTGCACTGCTAACTGAAACTGAAGCGGTTGGGCTGATCTTATTAATAACATTTGGATAAATCTTTTGAGGAACACCAGCAACATTTCCTGTGGCTTCATTAAGTACACAATGATAGTTAATGTCATGCAATATACAGGAGAGACATAGTAGTAACATGAAATATGTTCAAGTTAAAAACAAAAAACTAGAAAATCAACAAGAAATGCATAGGTGGAAGATGAGGGTATTTTGGTCATCATACTTGAAACACATACAAATTTGTGAAGGTTTTGAATACAAGCGGCAGCTGTTTTCATAATATATAAATTGTAGGAAAGATTTCTCATAATTTTAAACAAACCACATGGACCAAAACTATAATTCTCTTTAATAAATACATAAACAACAAAATGACATACATGAATTGGATTTGTTATCCTTGTTGGTTGGTTCTGAGTTTTCAGTAACTGAAAGCCTCCCCAATGATTTTGTTTCCTTCACAATTGGATCTGAAGTTTGTGAAACAGATATCCGGCCTAAACTAGGCTTTGTGGTACTATTGGTCAAAATTGAGAGGTTTCCACTTGAGTTAGATATTTGCTCTTGATGACCATTTGACTTTGATACTTTATGTGGTTCAGTTTTCTGCATGAAAACCACAGTGTGAAATAAGCAAACTATATGCTATTGTCAAACTAATAACTGTCATTATTATTTACCGAGATATCAACCACCCAAACTCCTACGCAGCTTTGATTGTACGAACACCCTAGAAGCTTCCCTTCATGCACATTAAGATCTGACAATTTTGACCATCCCACATCCACAGCATCATGAGTTCTGATTGGTTCCCATGAGAACACCTAAAATGCATATAATGTGTTATATTTGGTATATATGCAACGTTATGTAATTGTTTTAATTAATATGTGTGTGTGTGTCTAAAATTGATCCCACCTTCAGGCTCTCATGCAAACCACATAGAAGGGTTCTCCCATCAGGATTAAATGTCATACAACGTACTCCGCTAGTCTGAGATGCAAAGTCACTAAGTCAGAATTAAAAAATAAAAATGTATAATGTGAATCCCATGTAATACAAACCTCAAAGATGGAAATGGAAATATGGTACATACAAAATGCAATTGGAAAATGGAATTGCCAAGATACATAGAACACAAGGTATTTTACCTCTGGACCAGCAGAACCTATGAGTTCCAAAGTCTCAAGGTCCCAGAACTTTACGGTTTTATCAGCAGAACCTGACAAATTAAGGGGGGAAACACAGACAGTTATACTTGAAAAACAAAGTATTAATCATAAGATAAATATGCTTATTGGACTGATTAGAAGTTTGGGTTTTGAACATTTACAAAAAAGGATTATCATTGCAATCATGTAACTATACAAGGAAGATGAACCAAAATTTCATAAAAATATCTTTCTATTATCATTATAGTAACAAACTATAGTAAATGAAGAAAAATAAAATCAACAGCACTTCAATAAGAAATTAGTGACAAGTTAGTAGAAATCTATCAGCTATTATGAGCTACCAATCTTACAAGAATGATCAATTAAGCTGATTCTTAATCATATCAATATAAATATTTAAATAACATGAGAAGGATAGCATCTAGTTCATTGACAGCATATAGAGACAAATAAAATACATCTTCTTGATTAACCATTATCAGAAACATAATAACAATTGACTAACTAAAGAATTATTTAATTTATGATTTACTCTACTAAAGCAACAATACTGGCATCAATGCACATGTGAAAACAAACATTTGTAGCACAAAATGTTCCAACCTGTAGCCATCAAGAACTCGTTTGGATGAAAATCTATGCATTGGACCTGGCCTTCATGAAACTTGAAATCATGTAATAGCTTTCCAGCAGTTAAATCCCACAGCTGTCAGAGCAGTCCATATTTCAAACATTACAAAACCACAGTTCAGGGGATAGAGATTGTAGAAAACCTATTATTTTAGTGAATCATTAAATACAAATCATTATGAAAACAAAAGGTGGTCTGACCTTTACACTGTTGTCTTCTCCACCAGAAACCACCCAACGACCATCAGGTGTAAATCTTATAGCATTGACACCCCGTGTGTGACCTTTGTATGTATGTATAGACCCTTTCCGTCTTATATCCCATATTTTTAAATTTGTGTCTAAAGATCCAGAAGCAAAAAACTCCCCAAAAGGATGGAAATCCAATGATATACAATTGGATCGATGACCAGTAAAAGTGCGAACAACTGTGAGAAAACCAAATCTCAATTACATCAGAATATCAGATTATTTATCAAAATGTACAGAAGGAGTAACAGTCAATAAACTAATAGATTAACTATCAAACGTACTCTTTGCTTCTTCTAAATCCCACAACTTAATTGTACCACTTGCAGCTCCAGCAGCTACCAATACTTCAGAAGAATCAAAGCTGACAGAATCAATTCCACTTGAATGGCCAGACAAACTCTGTAGTAAGAAGGAATTAGGATAGATCATTAGATCCAGATAAATCATAAAATAAAAGTAATTGCTTCAACTATTTCATGAATCTTAACAACTTGACAATTTTATAACCACAATAACAATTCAGAAGCACTATTTACACAAAAACACAATCAAGAACTGCATTTTATTATGAAGAAGATGTGTGTATTTACCAGGATAGCATTTGGTTTGCCAATTGCCCATAGATTAACCTTGTGATCTTCTCCTCCAGTAACAAGAACCCTTGAAGATTTTCTCCCAATCTTTAGGCAATTTACACTCGAAGCATGAGCTACAAATTCCTCTATAAATCATATTGGTTAAGTTTACAGATCATATTCACAACTAGATTCAAAACAAATATCCCTATAAAAAAAAAAGATAAAACCCTCTTTAGCAATTGAAATCACAGCATACATTTTGGTATTTAAAGATCAAAGAACTTCCCTAGATCACGAAATTGCCAGCTTCAAAAGGGATTTAGTTGATATCAGTACTGTTTCCACATTATAAGTATTAAAAAAAACAGAAAGTACGAAATAAGGGCAGAACGCAACGATTATAAATGTAGAATAAAGGATACGTAGCTTATAAGCACGCTTTGTGGTCGCCATGGATGGACACTTTCAAGAATCCGATGAAAATACAGAAACCCTAGGATAACACATTCACTAACGTGTGTTTCAGATCTCCATATCTTCACACATTTGCTGCTGATTCTGAGCTTCCCCCTTTTGAAATACGAAGAGATCTCAAACCCTAGATCAGAATAACACCAAATAGCTTTCGTTTGAATCAAAATCTCAACTGGCAGTTCGATTTTCTGGTGGAATAACTACCAAAAGACTTCAAGAATCCCGTGACCCAGTTTGACGGAAGTACTTTCATTCAAAATTGTGAAGGAATCAATGGCAAATAAAGAGGGAGGGAGAAGATGGGTTTTCAAGTTTTCAAGATCTATGAAAACCCAGATGATTTGATTAAGAAAAAATTACTTAGACAATTGAGATGTCATTTTTAACACCAACCAAGCTTGTTAGCTTGATCAATGAGAGGGAAAACCACTTAAATCGATGGATATGATGCTTAAGAGTTGCAGACGACCCCACAGTAACAAAGTTAATGTCAATCACCCTTCCTTGCCTTGCCTTCTTCAAATTTCGCTTATGAGCTGTGCCAACCTAATTCATAATATTTTTTTTTTCAAGTAAAATACGGTTTTGGTCATTGTTGTTCAAATGATTTAACTATATCGACTCAAAATAAAATCTTCTATCAATTCAGGCCCAATGATTTAGACAACTAACGTTTTTTGGCCCCCAACCATGGTTAGATTTTGGGCCAAAACCGTTAATAATAATTAAGTTTGAGGGACCAAAACCAATATTCTAAGCCATAGGGGCTGAATTGATATAAGATTATATTTTGGGTCGAAATAGTTAAAACACTTAACCTATATGAGCGAAAATCGTAATTTAATTCTTTTGTTTTAAAAAAAATTCATGACAAAGTTGGTAGATGTTGATGCAGTCATGCACCAAACCCAATATGTTTAATTTATAAAAATTATACTAGTGATTAGGACCATATGTAAAATGTAACAATGGTGCTCTATGACCATTAGCCTTTTACAATAATCTTTTAGTAATTAACGTTATACCATGTTTAATATTATTTATTATTATTGTTATTTCTTCAAAAAAACCACAATAAAATCATTCATTTCACCACCATCATCATCACAAAGAGACAAGATTGTTTAAATTCAGACATTTGAAGTTTCGAGCTTGAATTAAGTTGAATATTTAAATTATAAGAAAAACATCTATTGTTTAACATTTTTTAAAAAATAAAAAAAAAAATATTTCAGATATTCGAATATCCAAAATATACGAAAAATTATCCAAAATATCTTGTATTTATTCAAAATAACCTAATGTTAATTAATATTTATTATTTGATAACTAGAAAACGTATGCATGGATCATTCGAATATTTGAAATTTTATAAAATAGTTATCCAATCCTAATCCAAACATTTAGATAATTGAATTTCTATAAGTCTGAATTTTTGGATATTTTAGATGTGAATTTAGATATTTCGGATTCGGTTCAGATACGATTTTTTGTACATTATTCACCATTTTATCCAAGTTTTGGATTTGAATGACCGAATTCAAAATAAATATGAATCAGCTAATTATTTAAAACATTATAGAAAACTTTTTTAGAATAATATTTCATATATTAGAAATATCCGAAATATCGGAAACTTATCCAAAATATCTGAACAATTATCCAAAATTCCAAAAATTATTGAAAAATCTAGAAATAATCAGAAAAAAAACTATTTTAGATAATTCGGATATCCAAAATTCATTTAAATATGTATCTAAATCCAAATTTTAGGATATCTGAATTTTCGAATACTAGAAGGATGACGATGTATGTTTAAAACTACCCTTTATATACTATAAAATATATTCTATATGTAACAATTCTCAATTAAATAACTGCACCCAAAAACATGAAAATAACATTGTTATATTTTTAAATTATTGAAATCATAATTGGTTGGTGCTCTATCAGTTATATATGAAGATATTTAAGTAAAAATTTATTTGTATTTAAAAAAGTAAGAATAAATGAAGATCTAATATGTGACATGATAAACAAAAATCTACCGCTTCTTTTTTAAATATTTGCAACTTTTTCATGTCATTATTTTTCAACAAAAATTACATTATTAAATCGGTCATTTATTCTTAGTATAAGAAGAAAATTATTTATTTTTTAATTATATATTAGATTTATGGTACACTTATTATTTTTTTGAAGCATGTACTATGTTTTTAAAACATAGTTACCTGGTTTTTAGTTTACTGTTATACATTAAATGTTAGAAAAAAATGTGGTACAAAAAAATATATCATAAAAAATGCAATACGGGAAAATATAAAAGAAACATAGTACATAAAAATATATCAATGTGCTATATTAAGAAAAAAAAAATTCTGTCAACATTATACTCAAACCATGTAAAAAAAACTCTCGATTTTGTATTGTGATCATTATAATAAAAATATTACGATATGAAGAAGTTGTGAATGTTTAAAAAATAAAAAGAATTTTGATAAAAGTAGAGAAAATGTATTATCTTGTTAAACCATTATATAGCTTGTTTTCCTTCTGGTATTTTAATATATGTGATTTGTTTAAAGTATTACTTTTGAAATATCTTATAAGAGTGTGAATTATTGACACGACAGAGATATAAAATGAAATTCGTAGGTTTAGGTTTGGTACAAATAGTTTCGGGTTGAACTCACAAACATGTTTGGCTAAAGAGGTTGAGTTTGTGTCAACCTAAGAACATTTGCGAACAGACTCGTTTTAACCGTTTATTTTTTAGTTAGTTATTGGTATACGTGTTTTATATCATAAATTAATGTAGTTGAGTATTTATATGTAAAGCTTAAATTATAGAGAAAAGATAGCATAAGATTTTATAACTAAAATGTCATATTTTAACAATATTTGTATTTTTGTTTATGAAATTGTATATTTAAAGTTTAAAAATCCTAAAATTATGAAAAAAAACCCCAAAAAGTTCAGGTATTATGTGTGGTGTTCGTGTTAATCTGAAAATATTTGTGTCATGTGCATGTGATTTGTATGATACAATTCTCGGGTTGAGGTTCATGTTAATTTTTAAAGTTTGTTTCGGCTTAACCTTAGTAAGGCTGTAAACCCATGAACAAGACCCATTTAACACCTTTAATCTCTTTCTATTATTCTTAAAAAGAGAAAAAAAAAACTTTTTTATGACAAACCACCAAATTTTATAATATCATGTTTATAAATATTGGTGGCCATTTAGACACTTACATCCCCATCTACGTTGAGTAATTTTAGATATTTCATTAATTTTTAAAGTTTTTAAAGTATTGAGTTTTTTTTCTATAATATATATAATATGATTTGTCTCAATAACTTTTATTTGTTAATTTAAGAAAAATGTTACTAGCTCAACACTCTGATGAAGTTCATAAACACGTCATCACACGATGTCACTTTTGACTTTTCATATTTTTTTCTATTTAATTAACTTTTTCGTTGATTTTATACCGTAACGTACGAGGCATGATAGCTTTTTTATCTACGTTTTAACCTAGCTTCATAGCTGATTTATTACTACTTCATATGTTTCCTCTAATCATGTTGCCATGCCGCAACGTTCGGATTCTAATCATATCATTCCGCATTAGAGCGTGTTTATATTTGCTCGTTAGCCTAATTTGGTTTTCGACTTTGTTATCTTAGTTTTTTTTTTTTGGGTGTGTGGGTTGTGTTGATATGTTTAAAATTAGTATGTATGCAACACTCTTCATCCTTGTGTGGGTGAGGTTGACACCGATGCTTGCAAGGAACATCACTCCATTCCTCTCCTTGTGAATTGTTGTCCTCCAATAGGGACTAACATTTTTTACAAAGTATAAGTACGTTATCACACCAATAGTGACTTATATAATTGGTATTGGTACCGGATTCAATTTTCATGTTTTTGATATCGGTGCCATCTGAACCAACCTGAAATACCCGTAGGGTATTTGGATTTTTCTAGTATGATATAAGTATGGTAGCGATCTTATCCCTGTCTTTCGTGCAGTCAGAAAACTCACGCTCTTCTCGATCTTCTTTCCTTTTCATTTTTTCAAATTTCACCCCATCCCTCTTTTAACTTTAATCTTTTGGTCAAATTTGGCGCATAGGTTGTATGGATTTGTTGGGGTAGTTTATAGTACAATGGAATAAAGTGTACACCCCATGTCCTAAATCATATTGTAAACTACGTTACATTTCTAACATAATTCAGATTCATCACAAATACAATTCACTGAAAATATATACATGTTAGAAAGCCCGTGTATAAATAAATAGTAATTCGTTTGTAATACAACAGTTATTCATAAGTAGGTTATATAAATATTTACAAATATATATTATTTTGATAATAATATTATTAATTAATTTCATTATTTAACAACAAAATAAACAAAAAAACAAGAGTGAGAAGATGCTAAAAGTAACATGTATTTTCTCATTTAACATGTAAAAAGGTGAAAAATAAGGTTAAGAAGACACCATAAAATAAATTGTGTGCCTTGATAACTTATTTATTGGTATAAATTAGCCCAAAATCAATGATATTGCATCGGACATAATCCGAAGTCACAATGTTCTCGTTTTGAGTAGGGATGTGTACGGTTCGGTTTGGTTCGGTTTTTGGTTAAAACTGAAACCGAAACCGACATAGTCGGTTTTTAATATATATGTATGTATGTATGTATGTAAGAATCCCTGATGACAACCCTTAGTTAAAGACCGATTTTAATGACAGAAAATCCTTTTCACTTCCAAATGCTCACCCAATTATTTTAAAATATATATATATATATATATATATAGGGAAAGCCATAAAAAATAACCCTCTTTTTTTTCTACAACTACATAATTCATTTCAGCCAATAATAAAGTTACACATAAGTTTTTCATTAAAATATTAAAAAGGACATGATAGTCATTTTACTTGTGTAAGTTTACCCACCTCTTTTTTAAACATTAATAACTTTTTTATAATATATTATTTTTTTAAAAAAATTGCACCATTATATTCGTATTATTTTTCTCTTTAATTCCGTTATAATCTAGACTATTTTTTTTTACTTTTTTTAGATGCCCTATGTTTACATCATTATAACGAGCTTAAAGATAACAAATTTGTTTGAAATTTTTTCTCATTCAAACCAAATATAATATTTTTTTTGTTGTGTAGTTAATAGTAGCCATTTGATCTAAATTTAGACTCAATTAGATTGAGTTAATAGGTTGTAACAAAAGTATTGGGTTATCAAAAATTATATCCCCTATATATATATATATATATATATATATAGGGAAGTGATCATATAATAACCCTTCCTTGTAGCGTTAACCCGTTAACCCGGGCATTTTTTGCCCGAATCTTTGTTTTTTTCATGGTTTTTATTATACATAAATAGGGGGTTTCTTTTTTGTGTTTTTGCTAATTCATCACCGTTTAGAATTTAAATCAAGTTTAAGTTACACTATCTGATGTAAGTAAGTGTAAGCAACCTACACTTACTTACACTTTGTTTTAATTTCTAAACGGTGATGAATTAGCAAAAACACAAAAAAGAAACCCCTATTTATGTATAATAAAGAGCATGAAATTTTTTTTTCAAAGATTCGGGCAAAAAATGCTCGGGTTAACGGGTTAACGCTATAAGGGAGGGTTAACAATAGAACCATTCCCTATATATATATAGGAATTGAATCCAATGAAAACCCAACCTTAGAGAGAAAACCCTTAAACCCTATGTGAGCCACTCATTTGGAATCTTGAAAATAAATATGTGGTCCACATTAACCCACATTAAAAATGATTTGTTTATTCAAAATCTAATTTTTTATTCAGGTTTAATTTGGACCACATATTTATTTTCAAGATTCCAAATGAGTGGCTCACATAGGGTTTAAGTGTTTTCTCTCTAAGGTTGGGTTTTCATATGATTCAATCCCTATATATATATATATATATATATATATATATATAGGGAAAATATAAAATAAAAACCACCCCTCAATGAGAAAACTATGAAAACTCCAGTATGTTGTCCATATTTTACCACATCACCGTCCCCTTTAAATCAATCTTAAGGGCAATTGCGTCTTTTACAATGTATGTACTTTTTTTTGTTTTTTAATTTTTTTACACACTAGTGTGTTTGTCAGATTTCATATTATTGCACACATCATACATTCATATATATCTGTTACGTATGTTTTACAGTATTTTTTGTCTATATGTGTAATTAATTTTTTTATAGCTTTCATTTTTTATACACACTAAAAAGGCAAATCATGTGTAATGTTAAGAGTGCATTACACATTAAACGTGCATTTGTTCTTTTAAGTAATTTAGTTTTTCCTTTTTAATGGCCACGTTTTTTTGCATTTTTTATTGCACACATCGTACATTCATATATATCTGTTACGTACGTTTTACAACATTTTTTGTGTATATATATAAACCAAATCACTCGTGTGTTGTTACGTTTTTATTACACAAATATAACGACGTTACCAACGTTTTTACCTTTTTCAATCTAGTTTTTTAATTCATTATACTTTTTTTTATCCTGTAACTTAACCAAACGTTTAGTAAACAAGTAAAAATTTTGTTCATGAAAATTTATTTAGTAAATAAACGAACATGAATAAATTTTTTTTGTTCATTTAACTGAATGAACAAACATTAAAATACGTCACATTTGTTCATTTACATTTGTGAACGTTCGTTTATATTCGTTCATTTACGTTCGTTTATATTTGTTCGTTTAGGTTCGTTTAGCCTCGCTGATTTATTTTTATTAATAAATCAATTCATTTATTTTAAAAATCAGTGATATATTCATGTTCTTTATAAATTAACATACTTGTGTCATTCTTATTTTATTGGAATTTTAATGAATTGATTAACTGAATTGGTTAATATCAATCCAAGTTTAGAATTCATTTGTTCGTTCGTGTTTGTTTAATTATTTGTGTTCAATAATTGTTGTTTTCTTTCTTTAATCATGTTCGTTTATGTTTGTTTCTTTATGTTCGTTTACTTATGTTCGTGAACCATTCATGTATACTATTAACGAACGAACACGAGCAAACAAAGTTTCTTAACCAACGGACACGAGCAAGAAAACCCTGTTCATTCAAATGTTCGTGTTCCCCATATAGGCAGCCGCTAGGCCGCATCATAGCAAATGTAATGATGTTACCAATGTTTTTCAGGTTCGTTAATTGTTACACAGTTAATGCACCTACGTTACAAAGGTGTTACATATTAACACCAATCTTTGTTATACTATGTTACATATGTTTTACTTGGAACAACTATATTACATATGTTTTACATATTAATTACGCTCATCACACATAACAAATACAACGATGTTACCAATGTTTTTACCTTTTTTTATTATAGTTTTTTAATTCTTTACACTTTTTTTTACCCTGTAAATGAATCAAACGTTTAGTAAACAAGTAAAAAGTTCGTTCATGGAAGTTTATTTAGTAAATAAACGAACATGAACACACGTCCCATTTGTTCATTTACGTTCGTGAACGTTCATTTATTTTATCGGAATTTTAATTTATTTATTAACTGAAATGGGTTAATATCAATCTAACTTTATAATTCATTTGTTCGTTCATGTTTGTTTAACTATTTGTGTTCAATAATGGTTGCTTTGTTTCTTCAGTCATGTTCGTTTATATTCGTTCATTTACGTATGTGAACGTTCGTTTATATTCGTTCATTTACGTTCGTTTATATTTGTTTGTTTAGGTTCGTTTATGCTCGTTAATTTATTTTTATTAATAAATCAATTTATTTATTTTAAAAATCCGTGATATATTTGTGTTCTTTATAAACTAACATCCTTGTGTCATTTTTATTTTACCGGAACTTTAATGAATTGATTAACTGAAATGGGTTAATATCAATCCAAGTTTAGAATTCATTTGTTCGTTCATGTTTGTTTAACTATTGTGTTCAATATTGGTTGTTTGTTTCTTTAGTCATGTTCGTTTACGCTTGTTTAGTTATGTTCGTTTACTTATGCTCGTCTATGTTCGTGAACCATGTATACTATTAACGAACGAACACGAACAAGAAAAACCTCTTCGTTTAAATGCTCGTGTACCCTATATAGGCAGCCGTCTATGACACATCATAACAAATTTAATGATGTTACCAATTTTTTTCAGGTTCATGAATTGTTAAACAGTTAATGCACCTACGTTACAAAAGTGTTACAAGTTAACATCAATCTTTGTTTTACTATGTTACATATGTTTTACTTGAAACAACTATATTACATATGTTTTACATATAAATTACGTTCATTACACATAACAAATACAACGATGTTACCAATGTTTTACATATAGTTTTTAGTAAAGGGCGCATAGGCAGCCTCATAGGCCGCATCATAACAAAAACAACGATGTTACCAATGTTTTTCAAGTTCTTGAATTATTACACAGTTAATGCACCTACGTTACAAATATTTTACATATAACAACAATTTTTGTTTTAATATACTACATATGTTTTACTGAAAACAACTATATTACATATATTTTACATATGAGTTACGTTCGTTACACAAAGTGTTACATATAAAAACTTAGATAGCTCACAGGGAAAGTTGTTTTGTTATGTTTCTCACACTAATTGTATCGATGAGAATATTGTTTATTCGTTAACACATCTTAACAAAGACAACGACGTTACAAATGTTTTTCAAGTTCGTGAATTGTTACACAGTTAATGCACCTAGGTTACAATGGTGTTACATATTAACATCAATCTTTGTTTTACCATATTACATATGTTTTACGGATAAATTACGTTAAACCTACGGCTATGTACCCCTACTGATTTTAAGAACCTTAGCCTGAAAATCTGTATATTTTTTTGCAATCGGGACCCTCAACTACTTCTTGATTGGTTGCGTAATCGAGTTCAAAATCTACCCGAGTTTTATTTTGATTTCTCTGTTGTGAAAGGTTATCTCAGACACGTTTTATAGGCAGACGAGATTTCCAAGAATGAAAAATGAAGTTTTTGGCGATACATATTATACTAACAAGTAATTTAACAGTTTTTTTGGTTATTTTTACGTACATTATGCATCGATATTACGTAATATTTATCTCTTATATATACATATTTTTTTTGCTAGATATACTTTTTACTTTTTGTATTATATATCTTTTTTAAAGTACACTAGAAAAATGACATATCTACCATTTCTGTACCTTTTTGTACCATTATAATTATTTAATAATCACATTAATAAAACAAAATTTTCATCTTTAATCTTATCCACACATCTCCGAATTCAATGGTTGAAATTGAGTTTTCACAGTTTTATCATTGAAAAAAAGTTTTCAAAATATCCTTACCCTATATGTGTATATATATATATATATATTAGTTCACCATTTTTCTTGTCCACATACTCATGAATAAAATTGACCTAAATGTCATAATCATATCACTCCTTAATTACCGCACATTTATTTGTTCCCTCAACTATTGGCACTAGGCCTGCCTCTTAAACCATAGCCCCGTTATGTCTCTCATTGTAAACGAATCTTAAAATAAATAATTACATATAACATCTTACTTAACTAAATGATATACAATACAATAACTCATAAACCAAACAAAAGGGAAAAAGTTCAAAACTAGTGCATGCAAATATGAGCATTGAACAAACAATAAGCTTGTTGAAGATTCGTATTCAACGTGAATTCCTAAAAATAGCTTTCACCCTCTCACTAAATCGTTTATTAAAGTACAGTTATCAAATCAAGGGCTTCTAGCCTAATGGTTACCCCCCTTGACTTTCCTATGGGAGGTCTTGGGTTCGAATCCGGCTGAGGCATATTTGCTGAAGCAAGGTCAGGGGGTTTACCCAGTTGTGGGTTCCTCCTGGGGTGGGCTAAGGCATACGTCCCGGAGCGTCAAATCCGAGGGGACGGTTGAAATCCCGTCTTGGATGTCGTTGTACCAAGCCGTTCAAAAAAAAAGTACAGTTATCAAAGCAGTAGTTGCACTTCTATAGATAGACTCGACTTTCAAAATAGCATTAAGTTTTGATGTTTAGAATCAAAATTTTTGAATTGATATGGAGTAATGGGGTCAACCAAAATAGTCATCTCATTCCATCTATATGTACACCATAGCTTTTTATTTATTTTTAATTTTAATGCTTATAATTAAAGTCAACTTTTTTTTATAAAACTTTAAATTCCTCCAATGTCAATCATGAAATAATTAATAAAAGAATATCGGTAGTTGGCATGAAAAGCATATATATTTTATAACAAATACCGGTGGATATGATTATCTAAGGCACTGTTTGGTAGCCTCTTAATCTCATTCAGAGGCTACCTTTTATTGGTTCATAGCATGTGAATGATTAAAAAGTATCATTAAGTCTGAATGATTAAGAGGTTGGTAATGGTTCATAACCTCTGAATGATTAAGAGGTTACCCTAAGTCTGAATGATTAAGAGGTTATGAATCATTCAGATGTAACCTCTTACGCTCTGTTCCCGAGTTCACTTACGCTTAGTTCCCGAGTTTATTATAGGAGAGAAAAGAAAGGAAAAAGAAGGAAAAGAAATGAAAGGAAAGGAAAAGAAAAGAAGGGAACTCTTTCCTTCCATTTCCTTCCAAATCGGAAGGAAAGAAAAACTAAAAATTTTAGCCTTGTTTTCCTTCCATTTCCCTCCCCTTCTCTCCTTAAATGAATCTCGGGAACACAACATTTGTTATTTTCCTTTCTCTTCCTTTGTTAAATGAAACTCGGGAACACAAACAAGTTTCTCATTTCCTTCCAATTCTCTTCTTTTCTCTCTTTAAGGAGAGAAGGGGAGGGAAATGGAAGGAAAACAAGGCTTAAATTTTTAGTTTTTCTTTCCTTCCGATTTGGAAGGAAATGGAAGGAAAGAGTTCGCTTCTTTTCTTTTCCTTTCCTTTCATTTCTTTTCCTTCTTTTTCCTTTCTTTTCTCTCCTATAATAAACTCGGGAACTAAGCGTTAATGATATTCAGATGCAAACAAACAACCCCTAATATAGTTTTTTCTTACAAAAAACAAATACAATAAGATCATAGACATATCTTTTCTACAAGACTTGAACTTGCGAAGTTTCTAAATCATACTGATTTGCTTGGTACTGCTAAGTTAAAAGGTAGTTATGGTTACATTTATTCGATGATTTTAAAACCAGCTTGGACGAGTTGTTGAGTTGTTCCAACTAATTTATCTACGAGCAAACATATTTAACACAAAACAGTCAATTTTTTGAATGAACAAAGATAAAGAAAAAAATCCAAAGTAAAATTGATGGGTTGTCTCATATGTTATTCTTGAAACGGGTTAAAAACATGACCATAAAAAATTAATAATAATAACTATAATAATAACATAATAAACTAGTTATAGTTTTGAAAAAACTTAACAGATACAATGTTCAAAAATGATGTGTGGTTTAATTTATTAAAAAAAAAACTTTGTTTTTCTTTATTGTTATAGTATATTAAACATGGTGTATAACATGAAAAATTATTTAGATTTTGAACGAGTGAAATAAAAAATAAATAGTTAAATAAAGAAAATATTAAATAAGATGAAATAAATACGTATTAAGAGAAAAGTGAGATTTCACTGGGTATGTTTGTTTGTTTGTTTAAATACGTATTAAGAGAAGCAGAAATGAGGAAATTATGAACTTATAGAATTATTATAAGAGATCCTGATAATTATTATTTAGGTTTTATTTATTAATTTTTTTTATAACAATTTGTTTATACAACTCAATGACTCATCATAAACAAAGCTCGAACTCTTAAGTTCAAGAGAGATTTACCACCTAAATTTCAAATGGCTTTAATGTTAGACTTAAACACAACCCAATTATTTGTCATATGTTTTGTTTTGTTTTTTTTATGAATTTCTCTAACATTGGAGTAAATCTGCCGTAGAGATAATAGTTTTACTATTGGAGGTTGAGTACTTGAGTAACTTTGACTAATGTACAATCAACGGAAGCTTGTACCATATGTATAAGCTGAAAGTTATAAAGATTGACAATTTCAATTCGTTTAATTTAAAATAAAGTCATTTTAAGTTGATTTTATTGATAAGGTGATCAAATATTAAATATATAAATTAAATACATAAAAGAACAATAAAGTTAGGGTTGAAAAAGCAATGAATGATTCAAGATTTCCTATAAACTTCTCACCAACGAGGCAAGCCAAAAAAATAAGTTAATTAAGCCAAACAAATGGAGTAAACTGTGTAAACGAAAATGACACCAGACAAAACACATTTTACACCAGACAGTTGACCTTTAAAAAGCCAATGTGAGACTAACCCACTTGGTCGA
This sequence comes from Mikania micrantha, assembly GCA_009363875.1. Taxonomy (NCBI): domain Eukaryota; kingdom Viridiplantae; phylum Streptophyta; class Magnoliopsida; order Asterales; family Asteraceae; genus Mikania; species Mikania micrantha. The sequence goes on along the minus strand of CM018694.1, from coordinate 88,742,603 downwards.
TCATTACCTCTTAAAAAGATCTTGGGTTCAAATCTAAGTAAGGTAGGAATATTATGGTGTAGTTTAAGAGTGGAAGTAAAATTATAATATAATATTACTCCTCAAAAAAAAAGTTTGACCTTTGAAGAAGTCAGAAGACAGAATAGACAGCTGACCTTTAAAGTGTTTAAAGACAGAATAGACCACTGACCTTCAAAGAGGTTACTGTTAAAGACAGAAAACAATCATACATTTCTCAACCAAAAAATATATATGATTACAAAATATTATATTCAACAAAATTCAAGAAACCTAGGTAACCAAACACTATCTCTTATCACCCATGACAAATGAACAAATAACTGAAATTGTAAAAAGGCAAACAACCAAACTAGCCATGGGCTCACACCATAAACATATACACCATGGATGGATACAATACAATACAATCAAAGCTCTGAAAGAATTGCAGGGATGTAATGTGACAACTCAGCGGTGAGCGACTGAAAACCGTTGACCAGTTGTGTGTGGAAATCTTGATCTTCATCCCCGATAAGTCTAAAATGCACACGTATAGCACGCTTGCAAACAGCCATAAATTCAAGAAGAGCAGCAATCAGCTGCTGCAATTCCTGTGATCTAAGTCTTGTTGCAGGCTCCCCTGATAAGAAAGCTGTGCACACGCTAAGGACTCCACTGTTCACCTATACATACGTATTAGTCCGTTAGTTAGAAATGGGTTGATTCAAGATGTATTTTACGGGTCAAATAAAAACAACAAAATTGGAATGGTCAAACAGGTTGAAAGTTGCTTGTAGTTAAACCAATACATTTATTATATGTAAGTCAATTACTAACAGACAAAAAGTTGTTTGTGGTTGGATGCAATTTGCCAAACAGGCTGAAATTCCCCCAGAGTGTATTACTCAATAAATCATATTAAGATTGTACTATATTTCTTATTACTGTGTTAAAAACGCTAATTGATTATTAAAAATAGCATGACAAAAAAGTGTTTTGGGTCGACCCAACCCAACCCAACTCATAAAGAAGCCTTTTGGACTTAAACGTACTTTGAGACTTTACACCACCTGTCCACAAGCCCATTTTCCATCTAAATATAAAACGCAAAACTTTGAGTATTAGAGTAATAAAAAAGTTCAGAAGGAATAAAAACTTACTTGAACTGCAACAGACCCCTGAAGTATCCTCTGTAAACTCTGGAGCCGTGGAAGTGGATCCCCATCAGAACTGTGTGGCTCTTCAAGCTCGTTTCTTAATGCAGCAGTACGGGTTTCAATCATACCAATAGCATTCTCCACAGGTGAAAACTCGAGCGATTCAGATTTAGTAACCAAAAGCCGGTTCACTAAAGCAGGAAATGAACCATCAGTTTGAACCACAGTTCGTCTTTTCCACTGGTCTTCCAACCCACCTTGGGTCTTACCATTTTTAGTAAAAGGAGTATCAAACAAGAATCGGTCAAACACACGAGCCCGAACTGAACCAGTTGAAAGAGAAAAAATCCTCTCCCTTCTGCTTCCTAAATCCTCATCTTCCATAACTGGATCAACGGCTGTGATTTGTAGATAACATACACCAGGCTGCAAGTCATCAGCTTTTACTTGTCGGGAGTCGGGAATTATATGTAATGTGTGATTACCATCCATTCTTAACTCATATACATGACTAAGTTTTTCCATTATGTCACCTAATCTTACATCACGAGGCTCTCGGTATACATATTCCTTTTTATCAAGTTTCCCAAATTTTTCACCGTAAAATCCCACCCGGTAATATGTGGCGTCTGTGAATGGAATCGGGCTTGATTCTTGTTCTAAGATTGATTCATAGATGTTAGTTAGCATGCTGTGGCATTTAGATAGTTGTCCATAAGATCTGCGGCTTTTATAAACTGGAATCACGAGTTCTAGAATGGACCCACAGAAATGAAATAATTCGGCTTGAGAAAAAAGCTTATTTGCCAGCTGTAAATACTTCACAGCAGAATCCACGGTCAGTTTTGAAGCACCATATCCTTCGACTTCTGCTGCTGATGTCTCAGATGTTATCTCAGTGCTCACCATTGGACATATTTTGCGCAGTGCAGTCACATGATTATTGCTCCAGACTCCATCATTTCTGCTTACAAGAGCCTAAAAAACAAATTTCAAAAATAAACAATTTTTTTAGAAGATTTAAATTCTTTTTACTTTTACAAGTTTGGCTGGTATTTACCTGCATTACAACACCAGCAACAGCAACAGCACACTGTGCAGCTTCAGCCCATGATTGCATCTCCTGATGTGCATCACATAAATGCAGTAACCACATTATATGAAGGTCTGGCACTGGTGCAAATGCCCTTGCTAGTTTATAGAAACTTTCGGCAGCAGCATATCTATCTGTGTTCATAAGTGATCCCTGTGGTACATCAACCAACCAATAAGATAACCAATGGGTAAGTTTTGGTATGAATCGGAAAGGTACTGAAATCACCTATTTGTACAAAAAAAAAACTACTGTTTTCAATAAAAAGATGATTTATGCTTTAATTATACACTTTGGGTATCTTTGACCTGTTTCCTTTTTAGCAATTTTTCGACTATACCCCCCTTAACCTGTTAGAGTGAAAAAAATAGCCAGAATCAACCTGTTCATAAACGAGTCGAAATTCACCTATACAATATTCTAATAGAAGATGTTAGAAATAATATAAAATATCCTGACTTACCAAAAGTGCATGTTCCAAGCTGGCATCAAGAGCAAGAAGAAGACTATTAGATAAAAATTTGACCTCTGACCATGACCATGGACTTTCTGGTGATCCTTCTGGAATGTCAACAAGTGACGTTTCAGGAAGCCCGCTTTCTTTTAGTAAGTTTTGACTTTTGCTTTCATCTGCCATTTCTTCTAGTGATTTTCTAAGACGCCGTGCTTCACCACTTTCTTCAAGTGTTCCATCAGACTTCATTTGAGTTACTTGAACATCTGACATCAGCTCTGACAATGTAATTGTAAGCATGGCCCTTAATCTTGCTGTCTTTGTATAGTGAGAGAAAGAACTCTGCCAAATTGAAAGCACACATAAAAAAAAAAAAAAAACAGGCATCATGCCAAAGTGGGTTTGGGTCTCAGAACAACTCTCTTTCTCTCTCTATATACATACATGTAACATGATAAGTGTAAAAAACATAAATCTTTGCCTTGAGAGAATTAAGAAGCTATATGTTCAAAATAGGTTGAACTAAATTTTTTTTTTCAGTTTGACCTGTTTGCCTGGTTCTGATATCTACATAAACAGGCTTTATATGTATTTGGCAAACTTAAAAAGTTAAAAATTTTGCTAACACATGCTTTCTGACCCTAAATATTTATAATAACAAAACAAACTGTGTATACATACCTTGACAAGTATCTGCAACCCAATCACAGCTCTTTTCCTGATATTTTCATTACGAAAAACAGCAAGTCTAAGAAGATGGAAAGCAATTTGCTTTAAGAAACGATCATTTTCCCTGGCCATTAATGTTGACCCGTGAAGCTGAAAAACACCGTTGAATACTGGAAATAGTGATTTCCAGAATTCCAATGATTGACTTCGTGCGAAAATACTAGTAAATATAGATGTAATGCAATCCAACTTTCCATAATCAGTTGCAATATCATGTGATGCAGCAGCTTTAGAAAATTTCTCAGTTATTTCTAGGATTTGAAGACTGATAGCAGCACTAAGGTTTTCTTCCCAAAGTTCCTGAAATAAAATAATATTACTATTACCTACAATTGACATAAATTCACCATAACTAGGACAACAGATTAGTACCACATGTGTTTCATTTAACATACAAGTTTTTGCCTTAAAACTGGATGCAGGGATTCTCTAAGACCTTGGCTTGAAGCTCCTATTCTTGAAGATTGAGCTTGAGCCAAAGCTTCTCTTAAGGAAAACGGCTGGGTAGGTGAGTTAAGATGTGAGTTCACTCTCTGCCACAAATATCCATTCTCAGATGCACCTTGTGGCTGCAATTAACATTCTTTTTGGTCATTTTCCCGATTTTAATTTATTTAAAATAAACATAATTTGTCAAACGTTTAAAATATTTCATTAATTTATTATGCAACTTGAAAATATAATATAATGATGCATACCCTAACTTCTTGGCGAGATGCTTCAGATAGATATTGATTAATGGCAGGGGACAGCCTGTCAGAGTATTTTGGAGACATAGGTGTATCAACAATTGGACTCCTAGAACTGCTGCCTATAAGCATGCTATCAGCGCTTTTTTTGTGCTGCATTTTGATAAAAAGTATCTCAAATGTGTCACAAGATGTTAAATGATAAAATCTAGAGATAAGTTTTGGTGGTAGAAAATAACCTCAAAAAGAATTAAGCAATCCTCGAGTAGTTTAAAAAACAGCCTTGTTCGAGCAATGTTCTGCTGCCAAGCTTTTACAAGTGATGCATCGTCCAGATTACGTAATATTTGCAAAACAACAATCAATACTTCACGTTTTTCAACAGCGCTCAGGTTATAAAATACTGGCATTTCATCCAGTATCTGCAAAAAGTGAGGAAGTAATATTGCTAATTAAGAGGTCATTATAATAAATCTTCACCATATGCGCGAGTTTCATTTAAGTTTTGACTTTTGAATAATGAAGCTATTACAGACAATAATGATAGTATATGCATACATGGTAGAAAAGGAATTGAACTATCTTAGTTACCTGTCCCACAAGGGGAAAATATAATTGGGCAATATACAGTTTATCTTCTGGCTTCTGGTAACGAGAATCAAAATCATGCTTGCATAAAAGAACTACCAAAATTCTAGCCGCCTAAAAACAGAAAACAGAAAAAAGAATAACAGTGAGGCACAGCAGTAGTTTACTATAAATGATAATCTGTTAAAAAATGGAATATTAATTTACTCACTTTTGCTCGCAGAGATAAATCATCATGATCCCAAGTTAGAAAAAGTTCTTGAATTAAGACAGATGAAAGGTAGTTCCTGTAATAAAGAGAATGCTTTGATAAAATACTTGAATGCCCTTTCACAAATAACAGAGACATATGTATGAACCAGCAGAAACATATATATTAAGAAAACCAAGAATATAAGCAATGAGAAAGAACTACAGTTATAGTGAACCGAAAGTTCAATACTAGGCCTCCTGGAACTTTATTAACTGTTAACATGTCTAACTTTACACCATTTGCCATTGTAAGTATTGTACTTTCAAACTTACATTTTAATGTATCAAACTTTCAATTTTTGCTATTGTATGTATCCTTTTGATCTCTTCATCAAGTAACTGGTATTTTTGCTGATGTGGCAGTCATAAGTTCCGCCATCATCATAAACTGGCTCCATGTCACCAGTTTACAAGTTAGAAGAAGTCAGACATATACAATAGCCAGAACTGAAAGTTTAGTGCATTAAAAGGTTAGTTTTGAGTCCAATACATGCAATAACAATTGACGTAAACTTGGATACATTTTCATCCAGTTTATCAAAATAATTATTCACAAAAATAAACAAAAATACGCACACACGCACACACACACCTATCAGAAGGATCCCGCCCAGGCATTTCAACAAATAGATCATGATCACAGATTATTTGTAGAAAGGTAAGCTTGCAATCATGCAACACTGATTGGCAAACCCCAGAGAACTTATCCAGGTACAAGGACACCTGTAATGAACAGAGTAAATATGTAAACTTTTGTGTTGATGTTTGGCAACTATTAGATAATAACAATAAATACTTGAACTATGACTGCTTAAGATGTACGAAGTGTAGCAAACCTACCAATTCAAAAACTTGGCGTGGCTCTATGGTTGACAAAAGATCATAACAAAAGAAAGCCAAACTGCTGTTTAAACGTTTTGCTAAACCTAAGCCCCTTTTGCAACGTTCATGTACTTCTGTCAAAACGCAATCATATAATTGCAAAATGCACCTATATACACCTTCTTTTAACTGCATTGGCGGGATATCTTCACCTGCCATATAAAAGGTAAATTACTAATCAGACCAGGTTTTGCAAACGAAATATTCAAGAACAATTAAAGCGAATATTAGGGTTATATTGATAATTTTGTGTTTAGGGTTACATAATAGGGCCCTTGAGGGCAATATTACGCGCTAAACATGTACACTAAAACCTAGTTACTTGTTCTAACATTTCACCGCAAGCTAAATGCATGATTATAGCTTGAAACCAGAATACTGAAAACATAATACAAAAACACATTTTTTTAATCTCCAACCTAAAAAGTATCTCTTAACCCATGTGAACTGTCACCTCAACAACCACAGCCACTTTAATCCTCCATTTCTTTCCTTCTTTTGCCAGATATAGAACACCACAGCCATTCAAAAGTCCTTCACCCGCTCCATCTTCTCCTTACAGGTGTATAATCTTCAACTTTCTCCTGCTATTCCCAAACTTTTGCCTGGCACGGAAGCTTTTATACATGAAAAATCTTTGTCTTGCAATCTTTCACCTGAGAAATTACGCACATGTGGTGTGTCGTTGTTGTGTGATGGACCCCTTGTTGAAGCGGCAGTGATCGTGAGGAGGGTCGCATTGTGGACGGTGGCTAGGGTTCCAACTTAGCAGTCTTATTCCTACAAAATCCTAGTCATGGCAAGGATCAGCAATGTCTCAATGGTGATGAGCAGCCCGATGGTGCGACTTCATGATGGTGGTGATGAACAGCGTCACAGTGAGTTGGGTGGTGTTGCTGTGGTGTGGTGGTGCGACAGTGAGGTTGTGGTGAGTTTGCAGCAGTATTGGTGATTGTGCCGTGGTATTGTTGTTGTGGGTAGGGCGGTAGCAGCCGGCAGCCCCACCTAGAGTTTCTTCTTGTTGAGAGCTTTGGCTCTGATCCCATGTTAAAGAAAATATTAGGGTTATATTGATAGTTTTGTGTTTAGGGTTGCACAATAGGGTGTAAACTACAATGCTACACTTTTTAAATCTCTGATACAATAATAGGATTACTTCTAAGTGAATAAAAAGATACCTAGAGGCAAATTATGATACATCAGTCGAGTCTGTTCTAATGCCATTGACTTAACTATTAATTCAAGGAAAAACCAAGCCATTGAGAGTACATCATCATATACTGGTCCAACTCGATAGCCTTTGGCCTACAAGGATTTCAAATAAACAAATAAGAGATCAAAATGCCCTACAACAGTTAATAAATAAATAAATCATTTACCTTGCTACGAGCTAGACTTCCCCACACAGTTGACAAACCAGGATACACAGGAGTTTGTCGACCGCCAAAATCATCAAAAGCATAATCCACATAGTTGACCAAAAATATATTTCTTTCAGTTTCATCAACTGAATCTTGTTGTACCCTATTGAAAAGCATTTCATGTCAGTAAACAAAAATTTCTTGCTCGTGTTAATATCTTCACTCTTCAAAAGGGCATACCGTGTCAAAATATTAACCATAGCTCTGAAAGCAGCAACCTGTCAGAAGACAATTAAAAAAAACCTGGATCAAGTATCAATGGTGAAGAACATGATTGCACCCAGCTATTCAATTACATATGTGAGGGAGAAACCAAGCTGAAGAATTGGAGATAAATTCATGGTCAATTAATTGGGAAAAATAAACCCACTTACCTGAAGAGTTTCTCCACCATTGCCAATAAGATGGAGAAGCATATTCAATATCGGGTGAAGAAACTGCAGCAATGCAGTTGAATCAACATTTTTCAAACTATTTATTGCCTGGAAAAAGTTAAAACACACATTAGATTGTTACTCTCCCAGTCCAAAATAAGACACCACTAAAGAAACGGCACACGGGTTTAGGAATGCGTAAGCCGTAATCTATTTATAAAATTAAATGTCAATTCTATCACTCTAAAGTGTGCAGCTTTAAGAATGAACAAATGTACAATAGATGCAGTTTGGTGATAAAGGACAATTAATGGGTGATTAGGAAACTTGATTTTTGTTGAACGGCTTGGAACGAAGGCACCAAAGACGAGGTTTCAACCGTCTCTTCTGATTTGACGCTCTATTGGGTAAACCTACTTACCCTGCCTCAACAAATATGCGAGGAACCCTATAATTGGGTAAACCTCCTTACCCTGCCTCAACAAATATGTCTTGGCTTGTATTTGAACCCAAAACCTTCCATAAGGAAGTCAAGAGGGTAACCACTAGACTAAAAACTTGATTTAAAAGTGGAAATTCATTTTGATACAAGCTAAAATTGAATAGTGGACAATTAATTTGGGATAGAGGTAGTATTATTTTACAAGAACATTGCAACATAAAAAAATAATCTTACTTACATATACATAGCAAAAGTAGCAATTTTAACAAAAACATGTTTCGTTTTACTTTTTATGCACACAATTTACTGTTGATTTCATGAGATGTGATTTGATAAAGAATAAGTATAAGAGCAGAGGATGAAGATGAGTTGTATTAAAACTACGCCCTTTAAAAACCCTTTTGAAAGCATTTAATGTTTATTTATTTTTATATTTAAACGATAGATCATATTTCACTCGTATGATTGTGAGCATAGTTGACTGTACTAAGCAAGTCTAGAATAATAGCATAATTCATCACACAAACAGCTTGCACGTTTGTATTGTTTTGATCTTAAACCAATTCTGCTTGAGAGAAAACTGAAGGAAATAACAGAAATGGATTAAATAGGAATGTCCTTTATACACACATGACACATCGAATTTATATCACCTAGTATACACTGGAATTTAGAGGTGGCAACTTCAACCCATTTACTTATAAACGGGTCGATTTAGGTTTTTTTCTCTAAGGGATCAAATGAGTATATAGAAAAAATACAAAAAAAGGAAACATGTCAAGGGTCACCTATTGTGAAATTATACGCATGGAACATCCAAAATCATTTTATTGAAATATATATCTAATAAATAAATTTTTTTTGTGACACATGGCATATTTTTAAGCCTTCTCATACTAATTTTCCATCTTCTCTCCTATGACATACTTCTCTCTTATAAAACAATGATATTAAATACTAAGATATTATTTATATTTTTTCCAAATTTAAAAATCGATAATTAATACATTAAAAAAACTTTTTATTAATAAACACACAAATAAAAGTTATATATACAATTTTTTCCAAGACAACAAACTTTTTTGAAAATCCAAAATATTTTTAAACTTTTTTTTAATATATATATATATATATATAAGCTAATATAGAACACACTTTTTAAAAAAATAGATTTAAAAAAAGAAAAAATAATTAAAAATCAGATTTTTAAATAAGGGATTTTTATTAAAAATTGACATTTTTTATTACTAACTATTTAATATTTCCTTATCCAACTGTGTAATACACTATTAATTAAATAATGTAATTTTCATATGACACTGCCTGTAAAATTCAGAAATTAAGGACAAAGATTTTTCAAATTCGGGTTACTCGGACTAACTTGTTGTACCCACCCATTTTGTCACCCCAGCAGAGAATTACACACTTGGATATTCTAGTAGGGGCATTCCCAGTAAAAACCAAATATGATAAGGTTTATATCCACATGATATAACGTTACCCTATTATAGTAGGTAGCAATAACTGAAATAAATAGATGAGTTAACATTAGAAACTTTAATATCAAAGAATACCTCAAGGAGTTCAGAACCCCATGGTGCGCTTGTACGAAGTGTGTGTCTATCATATTCAAGAAAGAAATCTCTTATACGCTCACTAGCAGGGTACAGTGATGAACAAAGTCGTAACCGTAAGCGAAAGACATTTTTCCCATCTTCCAAGTAATCCAGCCTCTCCTATACCAAGGTATAGATGGTAGATATGTAACAATAAAAAAAATATAAAAACACAAGGTATATAGGGTAAATCTGTAATGTACCAAAAAAATAGAATACCTTGCCACTGTCTTGAAGATAGTGTGGAACGAGCTCTTTCATAATTGGTAGAGAAATGTCAGATCTCAACCTACACAAAAAAGTAATACGGCCAAGTTGGCATCAAGGTTTTACAACTAATGTGATAAGTAATATTGCGACTAATGTAACATACAAGTACAGATACAAACACACATAATACTGCTTCTGACTGTATGTAAATACTTACTGTGCATGTGTTGATAATGGAAGAGCTGCATATCCAATAATTACTGGTTTTGGGGCTTCTAATTTCGTTTGAAGGTCAACATGGAAGAAAGTGAACAAAAGGTGATGATGTGGGGTCCACATATAAGGAAGTGAAACTTTCAATTCATCATGGTAACAAGCCATCCTACTTCCAGGAGCAACTTGTGTGTGGGCCCATTTTTGTAGGGAGGCACCTGGTTCCCTTGAATACATTGCCTGTTAAATTAAACTGAATCTCAGTTTTGTACAAAAAGGATTAGACCTTAAAAGATAATTACTTTTTAATTATGCTACATTTTCACCAACCTCTAGTGGCTGCTTTCGGATATCAGCATCATCCTTTCTAAGCTCAGTTCTTATAAACAAATTCCTTTTTCGGCTTAAACTGACGGTCAATGGGTAGACATAAAGACAATGGAAAAGTTGTAAAAAAGGTTCGTTTCTTATCATTGTGCGGGAGTCAAAAGTTTGAACCTATAAAGAAAAGGGTGATATAATCAAAGAAAAACATAAGAACTATATGGCCTCTTGTTTAAACACAACAACAACAAAAAATAAAACTTACATCATTGGTAGTCACGTCTACATGTCTATCTGAATGAATGTTACGCCACTCACTAACAGCTGAAGCAGTTAGTTGATCCCCATGGTCATGTTCATTGGTTAAACTGCCATCTGAGGCATTATCATACTCGGTGTTAGAAGCTTGAAGCTTTTCTACTTCCAACCGCAACATACCTTTCACAGGTTTATGAACCTTCCTTTTGGGATCCTGGAAATGAATAGTTTAAAATACATAAACTTGTTGCACAACATACTAGTCCTATGTTTTCACAAAGTAATTTATTAAAAAAAAAAAACTTTTTACATAGTCCTGAATGTCCCCATCACTGTTATCTAGATAAACAACATAAAAACATCAATCAAATTTACAAGCAAAAATTTTTTGTTCAAAAAGTATAACAACAAAAACATACCCAGTATATTCCTACTTTTCAGTAGGGTCTGGGGGGGAAGGATAGATACAAACCTTACCCCTATCCCAATTGGGATAGAGAGGCTGCTCCGAAAGAGTCCCCGGCTCAAAGTTATCGTTTGAAGTTGATCATCCCAATGATTTTAACGTTATTTTCACAAAATAATTAAAATAACGTTAAAATTAGTGCACTTTTACTTTGTTCAAAAAGTATGTTACACTTTTATACAATTTACTTGCTAATAAACAAAAAGTATAACACATTCAGACTAATGATGTCTGTTTACCTGGAGTGAATCCTCAGAATAGCACTCTTTGACTTTATTTAGGTTTGACACTTCAACCACAACAGAATTCCCACTTGAATGACCCATTTGACCATCTAATGTGACCTTTGTAATTGGTTCAGAAACACCCTCCTGCAAATTTGCTCCTGATAAACTATGAGCAAGTGGGCTGCTAGGAGATGCGGAACCACCAGAAGCCACACCAATGTTGCTTTCAAATAATGGAATAATTGCCCAAGAGAATGATTCTCTGTAAGGCATCATTCTAGACCAAACTTGTAATTTTTGCTTTTCTCTCTCAGTCAAGTGAACCTAGTCCATAGATTGTAACATCAAAACCAATTTAATTATGTTTAACAATCATATGTCATACTTAATAATGTTGCTAATGCATACCGGTTCTTTGCGTGAATAAACAGATGAAGTCACTCCGCCTTCTTCAGTAGCACACTTCTCTAATTGTATAAGCAGGCAAATAGATGATGATGGGGCATCTAAATAAAAAATTCCCCGAGATTCTGATGAACAGCTAGCCTGGAAGATTGATAAATATAAAAACAATTTAAGTTCTTGACATGACTACAGTTTTACACATCAGAAAACTAAAATTGAAATAATTTGATTGGTGCTTACATCCTGCATATCAGATGGAAGAACACGGAAAATGAAGTCTTCTGACAGTTTTTCTCTTTTATCTTTATTGTACAATGATATAGTACCATAAAATGGTTCTGCAATAAAAAAGTTTCTGATATGAGATATAAACACAGAGAAATAATTTCATAAAAATAGGGTATAAAATTAAAAGAATCTGTCATGAATTTGTTGGTCGTGATCTCACCTACTAATCCAGCTTGAAATGACAGGGAAAGAACTTTTACAGAAATTTTTAACCCACTACAGACACAAAAATTAAATTAGAAAAGGTAAATAGATACAGAAATAAATAGTTGATGGATAGATTAGTTGCATGTTACTAAATTAAAGAAGTTCTAAACCTTGAAGAATGTGGCATGTTAGATTCTGGAAGCCTTTGTCCAAATATCATCGACCTCTCATTTTCCCAGTCAAATACAGGTTCATAAGCAGGCAGCGGGGATTCACCATAGTGCTGAGTAAAGATTAAAAATTCAGTGAAGATAGTTATTCTAATTTCTGATTATGCATATACTATAATACAAATTCAGGGATAATAACCTCTGTAATTTGTCGACCAGAGGTGCTAGGTACATCGTCATCAGAGTTGTCTTCAATCTTATCTTGACGGGCATTAGCAAGATGTATTTCTGAAGAGTTAAAAAGCAAGAATCTTTTAAAAATAGTTAATAGAAACATTTTTTTTCATTTGCATTACATATATGATACTCTGCCCACCCGTATTTTGTGCATGGACAACAGGAGCATCTGAGCATGTTTTCTAGGATTTCCACAATACAGTCACATACATGTTTTTTTTTAATATTGCTTAAATGCAAACATAACTTCAAATCTGAATCTATAACTTGCTTATGTTATTGTATTACCTGTTTCAATATCTGTATCAGGCCCTTCAAATATCTGATTTTGAAAGGATATACTACCAACATTTTCATAATGTCCATACTTGTTTTCATCTTTTATCCAGTCAGTTTTGTAGCATTGAAAAAGTTCACTTAGATGTGGCGAATGCTCTAGATTTTCATCTAGCTGCAAAATAAGCATATGTTCCATGAACATTATATTTATTAAAAATATCCAATAATTATCTATTCATGCCACATAATATAGCAACAAGGGTCATGCAATAAATCCTTTTGAATAAACAGGCTTTTGCATAGCATAATAACAAATGCAGATTACTAAGTCTCCATACTGAAACACAAGCCACCTTAACATCCTTCAGAAAGAGTAAATAATATACAGGGCCGTCTCCGAGATTTTGAGTGCCCTGTGCGGTTAGTAAGTGCCCTGTGCGGTTAGTAAAATGGACACTTAAGATGGTCCTCTATACATTATTTTTTTTCATAAATCGATAATAATTGTGATAAAAATAAGTTGATAAATAAAACAAGAAAAAAATATTACAGCAATATGACGATTTTTACATTGAAAATGATGTTTTATTTAAAAATAAATTTATCTATAAAATACATATAGCAAAATAATGGTTTTTATATAGCAAAATGAAGTTTTATTTAAACATAGTTTTGTATATAAAATATATATTAAAAAATTCAAAATTCCGAGCCCCTCAAAAAATTGGGCCCTGTGCAGTCTCCAGCACACCCAAAAGGCTGTATGTGATAATAGAAAACCGATAATATCAACATACCGGTGAGCCAATATTCAAATTTCCAGCAACTGGCTGGCGAGGCTTTCTTCTAAAACAATGGCCCATGCTCTCTGACCTGAAATGAGAACATACACCCAAAAGGATTCACATGGTTATTAATCTTTCGTGTGTTTTTTGCACTCAAAAGGGCCAAACTGTTTGTGAATATTAGAAGACAACAAAGATCTCACTAGGCAGTAGTCATTACAATAACATGATCGAGAACGGGAAATAGAATTGATGATAAAAGCAAAGAATTGTACAAGAGACTATAAGATATATACATATATAGGGAAAGGATCCTTTGTTAACCCACTTTTGTTCGACAACTTGTGATAATCCGCTAAGATCAATCCAAATCTTTGTTTTTTATTCAAATATCATTTTTACACATGTACAACACTTTCTTTTATGCCTGTGTAAATTCACATGCGTTTTGGATTTTACACTTGTATAAGTTTTTCCTATTTTACATACAACAACAACAACACACGTGCCCAGTTAAAATCCCACTTTTAGTGGGGTCGGAGGGGGAGAGATGAAGGCATACCTGTTGGATAATTTCCGAAGGCCCAAATCGAGTTAAGGGTTGGGCCGAACCATACGAGTAAAGGTATGGATTGGGTTCTAATAATGAGATAAGATTAGTAGAACTAATGTATAGATTCTTGCGGAGTAAGATTAGGACTTCGTGTTTATATATACCTATCGATTTGTGATACAGATATATAGAATCATACGTATTGAGTTTTTGAGTTAAGATTTCTCAATAAAAGTTTGGAGTGATTAAGTCCATTGATTCTGTTGATTCACGAACGCCCCGTTAGCGGTGCGCACATATAATGTATATATGTGTCGACAGCTCTTGAGGGGCAAAAGTAAAATTGCACACTAATTTTAACGTTATTTTACTTATTCAGTGAAAATAACGTTAAAATCGTTTCGAACGGTTGATCAAGCATCATGAGCCGAGGGTCTCACTGGAAGCAGCCTCTCTACCCCTACGGGGTAGGGGTAAGGCTGTCTACATCTCACCCTCCTCAGACCCTGCCTTAGCATGCTAATGGCGGGATATACTGAGTACGTTGATTGATATATATATTCTGTTGATTCACGAGTAAATTTACGTTTCTGATATATACCAATTCGATCTTGAATTGGTATCAGAGCCAGCTTGACACTTGAACGATGGTGAAGAACGCGATACACGAATCACAGGTTGGAAGCAACGTCGCTAAGTTGCTGATTGTCCTGTGATTCCCGGCACCACAACTGACAGAACGGCAGGTTGGAAGTGAATCGTTGATTCGTTGATTGTCCTGCTGTGTCAGTAATTGGAAACCGGAACACAATCGCGTGAAGGTCACAAGCATTGATTCTCGCCAAGAAACGGGCAGGATCAAGAAGTGAAAACTCCGGTGAAGAACAAGCGGGGTCAAGAAACGGGGCCATGGCGGAGACCCAACCGAATGTACCAAAAGCCAAGGAGAGCTCGTTGAATGCCTTCCAGTGTCCCATGCTTACACATGCAAACTATACCGTATGGACGATGAGGATGAAGGTGATTCTAAACGTGCACAAGGTCTGGAACACGATTGAGCCAGGATCAACAGATGCTGAGAAGAACAATGTTGCTATCGCACTACTGTTTCAGTCCATCCCTGAGTCACAAATCTTACAGGTCGGAAACATGGATTCCGCAAAAGAAATACGAGAAGCATTGAAGACCCGGAATATTGGAGCAGAAAGAGTTAGGGAAGCAAGACTGCAGTCACTCATGACAGAATTCGAAGGACTAAGGATGAAGGAATCTGAATCAATCGATGAGTTTGTCGCGAAGCTCTCAGGGAAAGCCTCGACAGCAGCCTCACTAGGAGATGTAATAGATGAGTCCAAACTAGTCAAGAAGTTCCTAAAAAGTCTGCCCCGTACTAAATACATACACATAGTGGCCTCCATTGAGCAAGTCTTGGACTTAAAAACCATTGGGTTCGAGGACATTGTGGGAAGATTAAAAGCATTCGAGGAACGAGTCAAGGAGGAGGAAGCACATCCGGAACCCCAGGGAAAACTGATGTTTCAAAAGGCTGACTCGGGTGCCAATGGTAGCAGCTCGAACTCACGTTATAACAACAGTCGAGACTCATATAGAGGAGGACGGGGGGACGAGGAAGTGGAGGCAGAAACTGTAGAGGAGGAGGACGTGGGTCCCAGCCACGAGGTCAAGAAAATAGCTCACAAATGGATGGGCGAGCACAGAAAGGAAAAACTCGTGACTACTCCAAAATCCAATGCTACCAGTGTGACAAGTTTGGGCATTTTGTTTCCCACTGTCCAGAAAGAAAGCAAAAGGGTCAAATGGAAGCAAATCTGGCCATGGGAAACGAGAAAGGAGACCCGTCCCTACTCATGATCAGAAGCATTCGTGAAACGGTCTACCTCAATGAGGGAAAGCTAGTTCCTAGTGAGTTTGAATAGGCTGATGAAGATGTTTGGTACTTAGACAACGGGGCGAGTAATCATATGACGGGAAACATATCGTTCTTCTCAGAATTAAACAAGAAAGTGGGGGGAAGAGTAAAGTTTGGTGATAACTCACACGTAGAGATACATGGCAAAGGATCAGTATTGTTTGAAGGTAAGACGGGCGAGCATCTGCTAATGACTGATGTCTACTACATTCCGAGCCTCAAAAGTAACATTCTAAGCCTCGGACAAGCAGCAGAAAGCGGTTGTGATACGAGGATCAAGGATGACTACTCACGATGCATGACAGCCAAGTAAAATTGCTCTTCAAAGTAAACCGATCCGCAAACAGACTCTACTTTGTGAAGATGAAGATAGGCAAACCGGTTAGTCTCTTGAGCAAGGTTGAAGAAACAAACTGGTTATGGCACGCCCGACTTGGTCACATAAACTTTGAGACAATAAAGCAAATGGCGAGAAGAAACATGGTTGAAGGCTTGCCAATGATCTCACAGGAGAACCGACTGTGCGAATCATGCTTGGTAGGAAAACAAACAACGAAAGCATTCCCAAAGGCCACAACGTTCAGAGCAACGCAAAACCTAGAGCTAGTGCATGGAGATCTCTGTGGGCCTACCTCCCCTCCTACACTGGCAGGAAATAGGTATGTGTTTGTTATAATTGATGATCACTCACGGTTTGTCTGGACCTTTCCCCTAAGAACAAAGGACGAAGCATTTGGCACCTTCAGACGTTTCAAGACACTGATAGAAAATGAAGTGGGAACAAAAGTTAAAACCTTTTGATCAGACCGTGGAGGAGAGTTTACATCACATGAGTTTCACCGATGGTGCGAAGAAGAAGGAATAAGAAGGCATCTTACCGCATCCTACACTCCCCAACAAAATGGGATAGTCGAGAGAAGAAACAGAACCCTCTTGGAAATGGCACGAAGTATGCTGAAAGCAATAGGAGTGCCTAACTACCTGTGGGGAGAAGCCATTAGGCATGCAGCATATCTAGAAAATCGAATCTCTACAAAAGCAGCAAACGAAAGAACACCATACGAGATGTTAAAGGGAAGAAGACCGAACATTGGGCGCCTGAAAGTATTTGGATGCATGACTTATGCAAAAGAAACAGCTGGTCAGTTAAAGAAACTTGATGATCGATCTCAAAAGTTGGTATACCTTGGGACCGAAACGGGGTCTAAGGCATACTGACTTTACAACCCTCTCACAAGGAAAATTGTCATATCACGAGATGTAGTGTTCGATGAGTCAAAAGGCTGGTGGTGGGCAGAAGTAAAAGAACCCAAGGCAAGTGACGAGCTAGGACCAGGCCTATTCTAGGTAGACTGGAATGGAGTAATAGATGCCGGAGAAGGACCAGTGAGACCAGACACACAAGACTGGGATGAATACAGTGAAAACCAGGAGCAAGCCAATAACAGTCTCGACTCACCACCATCCGCCGATTATGAAAACTCCACAAACGAACAAGAAGTCTCACAACCACTCGAAGAAAGTCCAGCATCATCACCAAACAACTCAACATCCGGAGGAACTCATCAAGAAGCAGAAAACAACCTTCGGAGATCAAATAGAATTCCAGTAATACCCATAAAATATAACGATTATATTTTGCAGATGCAGGTAAATGATGAAAATCCAATGGCAGATGAAGGTGAACCAAAGAGTTTCGAGGAGGCAAAGTACAGTGCTAATTGGATGCAAGCAATGCACAATGAACTTGAATCCATCAAAAGAAACGAAACATGGAAGCTACTTGACCTGCCAAATGGAAGCAAAGCGATCGGCTTAAAGTGGGTATACAAGTTGAAACGAAACGCAGACGGAACACTTAACAAGCACAAAGCGAGGCTGGTCGCGAAAGGCTATGTGCAGTAACCAGGTGTGGACTTTGATGAAGTGTTCGCCTCGGTAGCCAGATTGGAAACAGTCAGAATGTTGATCGCAATTGCAGCATCTGAAGGCTGGGAACTACACCACATGGATCTAAAATCTGCTTTTTTGCACGGGGAATTAAAGGAGGAAGTTTTCGTATCCCAACCAGAAGGCTTTGTCAAGAAAGGCGAAGAAAAAAAGGTGCTCAAGTTAACCAAGGCGCTCTACGGGTTAAGACAGGCGCCTCGAGCTTGGAACACGAAGTTGGACGGGGTACTTAAAGACATGGGATTCAAGAAGTGTCTACAAGAACAAGCGGTGTACCGAAAGAAAACCGGAGACAGCATCCTAATAATTGGTGCGTATGTTGACGATCTAATCGTAATGGGGTCAAGCATGCAGCACGTAAACATGTTCAAGAAGGAGATGTCAGCAAAGTTCGAAATGACAGACCTGGGAAAGTTAACATACTATCTGGGAATTGAGGTAACACAACTTGAAGACGGGATTCATGTGCAACAATTTGGGTATGCAAAACGGATATTAAAGGAAGCCGGTATGGAACTATGCAATCAAACTCATGTGCCAACGGATCCTAACACAAGACTGACAAAATCAGAAAACGAGGAAGAGGTAAACCCCACTGTATACAGAAAGTTAGTTGGTTGTTTAAGATACATACTACATACCAGACCTGACATGGCGTTCTCAGTTGGGATGGTAAGTAGATATATGCAAACACCCAAACTATCACACATGGCAGCGATAAAACAGATCCTAAGGTACCTGAAAGGAACAGTGAGCTTCGGAATTAGATACAAAAGAGGAGGTTTGAAGGAGTTGATTGGATTCAGCGACAGTAGTCACAATGTTGACCATGATGACGGCAGAAGCACCACAGGGCACGTATTCTACTATGGTGGATCACCCATCACATGGTGCTCTCAAAAACAAAGCATTGTGGCTCTCTCATCCTGCGAGGCTGAATACATGGCTGCAAGCTCAGCCTCATGTCAAGCCATATGGCTAAGAGAATTGCTAAGCGAACTCACTGAAACGAGCAGAAAAAGAGTGATATTACGAGTTGATAATACATCTGCTATAGCACTAGTCAAGAATCCGGTGTTCCATAGCCGAAGTAAGCATATCAAATCAAGATTTCATTACATACGAGAATGCGTGGAACAAAATGAGATCGCAGTGGAACATGTTAATGGAGTAGAGCAACGAGCTGATATACTTACTAAAGCACTTGCAAAGATAAAGTTCAAGGAGATGTGCATGCTACTTGGAGTTGAAGATCTTCCTGTATCAAGTCGGAAATTAGAGGGGTGAATGTTGGATAATTTCCGAAGGCCCAAATCGAGTTAAGGGTTGGGCCGAACCATACGAGTAAAGGTATGGATTGGGTTCTAATAATGAGATAAGATTAGTAGAACTAATGTATAGATTCTTGCGGAGTAAGATTAGGACTTCGTGTTTATATATACCTATTGATTTGTGATATGGATATATAGAATCATACGTATCGAGTTTTTGAGTTAAGATTTCTCAATAAAAGTTTGGAGTGATTAAGTCCATTGATTCTGTTGATTCACGAGTAAATTTACGTTTCTGATATATACCAATTCGATCTTGAATACCTTTCCCCTACCTAAAAAATATAGAGAGGTTGTGTCATAAGAGTCCCCCAGCTCAAATTTTTGGCTTTTATATATATACATACACATAAATATACATATACCTTGCGTCCCTGCTTCACAAACACACCACAAGAAAGTCCCTCCATATTAATCAAAATACACACACACACACGTAACCATATCACATTCGCTTAAACGGAACAGAATAAACACACAACCAAATAGGGCATAATATAAAGCCAGGGAAGTAGCATTAAGCAATCAAAGCAACAGTTTTAAAGTAGCCCTACATCCCTCATCCCGCAACCAAGCATATATCATTTTTTACACATGTCGCTGTAAAATTCTAAGACGTGTAAAATCCCAAATGCATGAGAATTTACAAAGAAGAAAGTGTTCTACATGTATAATAATGATATTCGGAAAAAACCAAAGATTTGGATTAATCTTGGAGAGCTGTCACGGGTTACCACAATAAAGGTGGGTTATCACAAAGTGTTTGTTTGTGTGTGTATACAAACAAACAAACTTACCTAGTATGTTCCCACTTTTCAGTAGGGTCTGGGGAGGATGGATGGACACAAACATTACCCCTATCCCAGTTGGGATAAAGAGGCTGCTCTAAAAGAGTCCTCATAATATCATCATCATCATCGTACTCAGTATATCCCACCATTAGCAAAGCTAAGGTAGGGTCTGAGGAGAGTCCCCATAATATATAAATACATAATGTCATACATCAATATAATGTCATTGAAATATAAAAAACTCTCAAAGACAAAATCTACCAAGCAAAAAGCCACAATCTCACTTAAGCCTACCAGTTGAATCATTATCAATCAGAGAAAAGAAATGTATCCTATAGGCTATAATACTTAATTGTCAAATTTTTATTTCTTATAAGCTATTCATACTCCATTAATGTCATTGTCTTCAATGAAAAGGGTTAGCAGTTCTGTAATAACTTCATAATTGTAGTCTTATTTCGTTCATCACCTTCAACTTCCATTTTCAGTATAAATGGTATCAAAATTAATCCATGTCGCATTAGGTCCTTAAGCGTTAACAGATTCACTAAGCATCAAGACCCTCTTTGATATCACAAATTTCAAACAAGTTCAAGAATCTAGAGCAAATATGCTACAATGAATTGCACCACATCACATTCAATGAACGTCATACATTTATCTATCAGTTTTATATCCAGAAAACAAACACCATGAGCAAATACCAACAATAGTAACAACTCACTCAGATTTAGGGAAACTCACACTCTTCCTATTCCCGTATCTTAACTATTCAAGATTCCAAAACTCAAGCATCAACATAAAGCAACTACTAATTCACCATGTAACTGGTGAACAACCGTCAATCGATTCAATCAAAAACATTATTAATCCAGTAGATTCACAGCAAACACCAAATGATTCCATTCAAGCCAGCAGACTTCGTCTAACATTTCTCTAAACGTGTCAAACACCATTCCCATTCACTTCATACAAAATCTTCCAAAATAAATTTTCAATCATTCAATGTCGCGGTGGATCTGGAGGACATTGGTAGAATGTAGTTCTTGTGTGGCATAAACGGTATAGAAATGAGATTACTAACCTTAGAACATGCAAATGATGGCAAATTGAAGTGAGGTTGCACGCATTCAGATCTATGGAAGCTGGTACTGATTGAACCTCCAAAAAACGATGAAGTTGCAGGAGTATGAGTAGGTAAATGGTAGAAGAGTAGCTGTAAAGTTGGGTGTGATCAGAGGATGCTTAAAGCTTCGTCATTCCATAGTTGTCGAGTGGAGTTAGGTAATTAATTTGTGTAATCTGTAACCATCAGGCATCTTCTCTGGATATTAGACTTTACAACTCCATCTGGCTTCTTGTCTTCTTAGATTTTACACCGATAACGGCGTCGTTTTGTTCACCTTGTATGTTTTATCACAAATTTCTTTCAGGATGAAAAGATGCTTGGGAGTTGGGACGGGGGTATAAACGGCACTCTCTTTAAATGTACGGTATTGGACTACACCAACGGTGAACCCCCTTCTACGGGGTCAGGCGGGAAAACCGGCCCAACCCGGGCGGCCACCAACATGAGCCTTCAGTCCCCGCTCCTCGCTTTTTTCTCTTGTTTGTGATTGGTAGGAAAGGTTTTCAGTGGGATGACCATTGTGGATGGTCTTAGGAAGGTTGTTATTGGTTAGATAGCCCGAAATGCAAGCTGATGCATTTAACACATGCATCATAATCATAAATGTCATGTCGGTTTTTTAACCATCCTTTCTACATCACTATCATATCAATTTGGGTGGGTTAGGTAACGGATCAGAATGAGTGCGGATCATGATAGGTTTTAAACAAAATCAGTTTGGGTTAAAACGGGTCATTTTGAAAAACATCAATTTTGTTGAAGTTAAAATAAATTGTAAGTTTGAAACTAAACAAATAGTCTAATTGAATAATTTTCAGTGATTTTCTCTTCGAACGTATTATTGATTTTCTTATCGATTTGCATTTGTTATATTCACTTAAGTTTTTAAGTTATTCATCTTAACACTCGTTATGTTAATGTGTTACTCATCTCAACTTATTTTACATTATATTGTTACACATTTCAACCTAAAATACAATAATTGTTTACCCAATCCTACGCATGTGTCTTGTTATAAGTTAAGATTGACAGGCTTAGTTGTTCTCTATGGTGTTTTATTTTTTAAACTACATCTAAAACAACATATATCTTTTTAAGTGATTCATCTTCAAAAAACACAAGTATAACTATCACTTAACTTCTCAACACAAGTCTGATTATGCAAATTTAAGGGGGGCGGTTGCAAAATTTAAAGGGAGTCGGTTATAATTTTAACATATATATACCATTGAAAAAAATTAGAGAGGGCGGCTTCCTCTAACTAATATAGTGGGTACACCAATGTTTGTTGGCCATGTGAGTAGATCGTTCACCTGTAGTCTTTTTTAAACAGTGCCATGATCTCATGAAGATTGACAGCAAGAATAGTCTAAAATGGTTAAAATTTGAGCTAGTTGACAAGACACTAATTGAAAACCTAAATAATATTATCAAAATTTTCTTATGAAACAAACCTAGATTACATCATTATATTTTTCTTTTTAGTGATTAAAAATCAACATGATCTAAGTTTAAAATTATTTTTTTTAAAAAAATTATAACCTTATCCATTATCTTCATTGCCCTTCCCTCGTACTGAGAAATAATGAGCAAGAAACATAGAAAGAGATGGAGAGTAACAATTAGTGGTGTGATGTTATTGTCATCCACATAGACAAATAAGACGAAGAGTTGCGCATTTAATAAGAAGATAAAAGATTGCAGTAATTAAAAATAAATTTTTGAACACTTTAATTAATTTAACAAACTATTTCTCTTCATTTATTGTTTTTCGTTTATTTACTAAAATATCACGAGCCTTTTAAGTTTTAACTAGTAAAGTAACCCTCACGTGTTGGTCGGCATCAAAATGTAAAGTACTTGGAATTTATTTCATCAGATGAAAACGTGATATATTTGATACAACATATCTCCTAAAAGAATTTACTTTGAAACATAGACTAACATATACAAGTAAGTACGGAAACATGCGATATTTTACCGGACTCGTTTCCAGGGGAAAAAAATTCGTAACACGTATCAACACGAATTTATATGAACTCTTACGCAAAACTAAGCACGTAAGCAATTATTATTAGTTAAGGAACAAAAACTAAACTAGAAAGTTTATAAACTTAAGGTAATTAAAGCAACATGTTATAAAGTTTATTAAAAAATGAGGGGATGAAAGAGATAACCGAAAGCATAGGATGAAAATTTAAAGTTTAGACATTAGCTATGACGTCGTTGGCTCGTTTGTACAGGAGCGATTTGATGACGGTGGTGTGTACAAAAATGAGGGGATGGAAGTGAAGATTTAAAGTTTAGAAGACAACGTTGACTCGTTGTAGAGGAGCAATTTGATGACGGTGGTGTGTGAAAAACAAAAGTGAAAAGAGAAATGGAAAAAAAGTTGGGAAAATAATATTAAAAGAAAAATGAAAGAAAACGAAAAAAAAGACCGGGAGAGGTATTTGAACTCACACCCAACCGAATAGAAGCATAAAGTCTTACCATTTCAACTACATCAACATTAGCGTAGAATACTTAAAACTGATTTTATTTAACCGAAAAATAAAAACTCAATCATAATCAATTAGAAGTCCACCAACACTGCTAATTGTTATATTTAACAACTATTCTTTAGGTCATTTAACAACTATTCTTTAGGTCATCAAATATTATGCATAAAAAAAATATTATGAGATGATACCCTTATGGTTTAATAGCTTTAAGAATGAGGGATATAACTTGAGTTTTTAAGATCTTATATTCTAACCCTGATTCTGACGGTTTTAACACAGTTATTGGTTTTCTCTTTGACCAGTGAGATATATGTGGTCAGTAACGAATCCAAAAAAAATTTAAGATGGTCAAAAAATATATCGATAAAAAATCGGTATGGGTAAATAGCTGATTAGATTGGTTGCAACATAAATTCAAACATATCAAAAGTATTAGGAAAAACAATTATTTGATAATCACTTTTCAAGTTATATTACAAATTATTATTTAGTATTTATATAAACTATATGAGTCAAACACATGTATCATAAAATAACGAATTCACTTTTAAATCGCGTGTCTTTGTAATCAGGTTTATGTCTCTTTGTAATTAGATTTGTGTCCATTTTTATTTTAAAATTAAACAAAATTAGTTACAAATAATAAGTTCTAACCTTTTCTATGGGCTCATACGAGGGCCTATTCCTCCCTTCCAACACATTGGTTCCGCCACTCAATATGTTATGATTGGTGAGCAGACATTTTTTAAAGACACGCTAGTGAATCATCACCTTAAAAAAAATCCAACATATGCCTGATTTTAGTAATTCTTATTACTAGAACATCATGTTATGCATACAGGCGCACACGTTTTTAAGTAATAATGATCTAAATATAATTTTCTCTTTTTAAGAAAAATGGAAAGGAAAATAAGGAAAATTAGACAAAGAATGAACAAGTCCAATAAATAAATGGGCCAAACGATGAAGAATTCAAGCACGATAAAGTTGATCAAATTGAGCCATTCAAATATTTGTCTTGCTCGTGAAAGCCGTTAAGGCGCCATCGACGTTGCTTTCTGACTTGTCCATTTGGATGGGAAATGCTTGGTCAAAAACAGGCGGAAAGCGTGTATGAATATTTGTTTAATCAAATTTGAGTTTTAGTAGAATAATTACATTTATGGCAACTTGAAAAAAAAATAGGGAAGCCGAAAGATTTTTAAGAAGAAAAAGAAGAGACCGAAGGATTTTTAGGATGAAAACAGAAGGGACCGAAGTATTTTTAAGAAGAAAAACCGAAATATTTTCGACAAAATA
The DNA here is from genome assembly GCA_009363875.1 of Mikania micrantha. Taxonomy (NCBI): domain Eukaryota; kingdom Viridiplantae; phylum Streptophyta; class Magnoliopsida; order Asterales; family Asteraceae; genus Mikania; species Mikania micrantha. Next base: position 88,717,410 of record CM018694.1, on the reverse strand, counting down.
CTATTATATCGATCCTTCTGAGTGAAAAAACAGGGGCCGGGGCACCCTTGGACCCCTTATAACCTCTGTCCCTGCATGCCTGTAAAACGAGACGGTATGAAAAAAGGCAATCTTATCCGCCGTAATTATAGAATTGCCAATGAAAGAAAACAACTGAGACGACATGAAAGGCCATTAACATCGCCCAGGATAATCTTATCTAGTCCATCATAATTTGTGATGATACGAAGAATGATCAGCCCAAAGTGACATGGTGATATGCACAGTGGTATTGAGATTTGGACTTAATGTTGTAACATTGACAACATGAGAAGAAGAGAGCCTTGAATTGAAACAAAGAGAGTATTCAGTTGAGGCTAAAGTTGTTGTCTTTGTGAAACCTTGTTAATTTGCGACACTTATGGGTTTCATGTCTAGAAATATTGCAGTATCGATAAAAAACATGATTATAGAATGAAAAACGTTGATTTGTTGTATTGATTCAATATGGCCTGGTTTGGTGTAACACCTGTACACATGAAGCTTTATTGAGAGCCAAGGTCATTTGAGGGCTGATCATTGAACTTACTATATTGGCAATTGGTATAATTGGCAGCGGCAATGATTATTGCAAGAGGAGATGACTAAACCTCGGACGAGCGTTCAAAATCGACCATTTTATCAAAGAGTTCGAACACATAAGGGATGTATCTAGGATATTAACGGTTGCAACAATGTTTTTGTATTCATCTCCTAGTTTAAAGAATATGGACAAGTAGATCTTCCTCATTGATCGGCTTTGAGCGATGGCAAGTTCATCAGTATTGAAGGTATTCGGCAATAGAGTATGTTCAATTGAGATTTTTTGTGAGTTACGATTTAAAATAGATAACTTAAGAATGACAACGGGTTTGGCTCTGTGAAATCTTGGTCAATGAATTGTCATATCACCATCGCCTAGTTTGTCTAGGTCTAAATCAATCGATATTAACACGATTTGTTAGGTCATATCATAATGGTTGATTTGTTGGGAAAACAAGTTAATTATAAGACTAATATGAGACTAAGAAGGTTGTTTATTGGTTAAGTTTTTTGTCACCGGCCATTGCAAAGTGTCTTTAGTTTTGAGTTTGCTAAGTGGTAATTAAAATTAAGGTGTATAAGTAATAGCATATGTCAAATGTAATCTATATCAATAAACTAGTGTCTAGTAACACATACCAATATTTAATTCAATCTTAACTAATTTTTTTATGTCTCTCCTACTAATAAAAGAGCACATGTTATTCTCTAGTATAGCGACCAAACAATTATCCTCTTACTCTCATTTTTATTAAATACTAGCTGTATTAACATAATATATTTTTGATATTTGATATAAATCTAAATACATATCATGCTGAATTCAAAATTTTATTTGTAATCAATTAAATTGTCGAATCATTTTATAATTTATAAACTATAGTACTAATTACTATTTAAAATTTTTATAGTTACCATATTTAACATTTTTATTAAACCTGTATACTTCAAAGACTCTATAATCTAATACTTAAATAAAAAAATAAAAGAAAATAACGAATCTTTTCATAAGGAAGATGTAATAATAAAACTAAAATTAAAACGAAAACTAAATACAAAATTATCATCCAAATTAATCATTCATTTTAGGAATTAAATAATCAGTTAATACATTTAAATGGTTACAATGCGGTTGATGCGTATAATTAAAGAAATTAAGAGAAAATAACAACTAGTAATTTAATAAGATGTAACTATGTATATTTGTTATTGTTTGTTGTAACAAAAAATAACAATAACTATTAGTGATTTGGTAATACGTAACTACGTATGTTTGTAATTGTTTGGTGTAACAAAATAACAAGTAAAATAAAATGATAAATATTTTATAACATACTCATACTAGAAAGATGACGAGTAAGTTGAAAAAAAGTTTTTGACAACCACCTCACAACAATTAGAGTAATTAGTTATTTAGTTTTGTCTCATCAAATGAGAATAAAACTGGAAAGTGGAAAGCATATATGATATGTTTATTTCTCATTCCGTCACCTTTCGCAGACGGAAATTTTGGTCGGTTTGGTCGGTCATAATGTGGGGCCCGCTTTTTTGTCTTCAAAGACTTGCTTAATAAATTTGAGATGACCAAACTAGCCCTCGAAGCTGTAAAGTATTTATAGTGCTTTTTTCATTTTTTATCTTCAGATGACGCATGGTTTCTATTGTATTTCAGATTATCAACGATAACGAAGATTTTATTATTTAAACTTTCGTTATAAAAAAAAATAAAAATTTAGAAGTTTCTTTCTAAAAAATATACATAATAAATCGTAGAAGTCTAGACCATAAATGGAAGTGACATCCAAAATTTTTCAAAAATGGTTAATTCTTAGCAGATCATCTTAACTTGGTTATGTTTTTTTCGTTTATTTCATGACTCGTAGTCAAGTTCTTCTCGTACTCGTCTCAAACAAAACATTCATGCTAAGTCAAATATTTTTTTATGCAAAACCTATTTGACTTAGATCACAAATATCATGTGATTTTAAATAACCATATGCTATATATTGTGTCTCGATTCTGTATTAAGCTTGTAAATAATGTAGCTCGAGCTTCAATACATAATTATTTGATCAAATTACATACTAATAAATAAATAGCTAATGAATATCAAGAATATATTTATATTTTATAAACTAATCTTTAAGAAAATAAAATTATTTCAAAATAATTCTATAAGAATAGTTTTTGAACAATGATCATTTATTAAAATATATATGTTTCAAAGCTAAAATTTTCAAAATACAATAGTTAACAAAAATGACATTATTGTTTTATTACTTAAGTTTTTTTTCTTATATGTAATTTCAATAATTTTTGTCTCAAGATATCATTTTATGTTTTGTAAATTTTCAATATTAATCATTTAGTATTTTTCTTTATTAAATTCACGTAATATGCATGATATTAAATTATATTGTTCTAAAAATACGTATTTTTTACAAAATGTCTAAGAAACAAATATTCAAAAAAGTTAAAAAAGATATTGTTGTTTAATTTCTAAAATAACTTATTTATAAACAATTTAATAACCAAAGGGCTTTCAGCCTAGCGGTATTGCAATGAATGGGATGAGATGCACCTCATTGAGGTCAGGGGTTCAAACCTGAGCATGGGAGAGGGTTTACGGATTTATTTTGTTCCCACTTATCTGGTGGGTGAAGGGGTGATGACTGGACCTGCCCTTGGATGTGTGCCCGTTTGGGTTAAATCAGTCGTTTAGCCTAAAGCCGTTCAAAAAAAACAATTTAATAATAATTATCTCTAAATATAGTTATATAATTTATATCTTCTTATTAGTTATAAATTTTTTATCCAACTCACATAATAAACGAATATTAGTGTATATAGCTGTAATAAATAACATTATTTTCTAAAAGCTTTTTTAAAGCGAAATGTTTAAAAATAAACTTAAAAACAAATGACAAAAACAAATTATATTATTATTTTATTTTTTTAAAATATCAACTTATGCCTATTTTTTATCATATTTTACTAAAAATCTTTTATAATTTTTATATTTTAATTATTGATTATTTGGTATTTAAAATATTAACTTATGCGTACTTTCATCATATTTTATACTAAAAATATTTTATAATTTCTATACTTTAATTATCGATTATTTGTTATTTAAAAATCAACTTATGCGTAATTTTCATCATATTTTATACTAAAAATTGAATTATAATTTATATATTTTAATAATTGATTATTTTTTATTTAAGACGTATGGTGTGCACGTGAGAGCAACCTAGCGCATGTGATAGAATGAAATGGTTTTCCCTTTTCACCATTTTAGGTGACATTTCACATACACAAATCACAATTCCTTTTAAAAATAAAAAATAAACAAAATGAAAAAAGTTTGACGATTTGACGAATCATGCTCCGATTGCCATAGGGTAGTATTGTAAATGATGAGCAATTCATGGGCAAACGACCTGATTGGCTGGCTGTTACTATAGACGGCCCCACCACTTTTCTTACCCCATTTCAGTAAAACTATTGCTTACTAATACCTTTATACCCACCCTGATTCTCAACGTTCTATTTCTCTCTCTCTCTCGTTTGCGTTACTAAAGGAGGAAGAACATCAATAAAGTTGAAGAATCGTTTCATAGATCTAAGGTTAGTTCGATATATGAACCGCTTTAATCGATTGCCGATACTGTTATTGTGAATCGAACTTCTATCTACTTGAATTTTAAGTATGTAAAATTTCGAACAAAGTATCAGGAAATTCGAATCAATTTACGATTGGATATCTCTAACTGTTACTGTGAATCGAACTTTCGATTGCTTAAACTTTCGTCTGAAATTTTGAATTGATTTAGTTGATTTGGTATCTAAAAGATAAAGTTGTGGATCAAGTATCTGAATATTCAGAATCAAACTTGAAATAGATCGGTTACTCTGTTATCGTTAGAATTTATTTATGTTGCTTTTACTGCTCGATATTATTGTTGATCGATCTTCTTTTCGGTTCGGATCCTGTAATCGATATTGAAGAAATTTGTAGATATATTGAGATCGATGTACGTGCCTGATTTGATGCTTTGAATATCGTTTTATGATGTTGATGACGGTTAAATGACTTTATACTCACTCGATGGTTTTGAAATCGTATGTGTAATCAGGTCTATATCGGACAGAATATGCTATCCTTGATAGCATGAGTTTGGTAAGATTTGACTGACCTCTTTCCTTCGAAACTATTTGATTTCTTCTGGTTGGATGATAGTGATTAGTGGTATTAAAAGGGATCACGAAATTGTCTCAAGCTTCTCCAGTAATGAACAATAGATTAATATTCTTCTTTCAAAACTAGATAGTGCTAACATGTAATAATTCATCTGTTTATTTTATTGTTAGATTTTGATTTGACCTTGTTGATTAGTGATTATTTTATTAGAAATATAATCAACTTCCAGTTTAGAGGAGCTATTGAATTTAATTTTCGTGTTTTTTTTTTCATAAACTTTACCAATGTTTTTTTTAATACGAAATTCAGTAGACAAAAAAATTGCCATGTCCCTCTTTTTCGCAATTTTCAAGTAGCTTGGATGATTTGTTTCTAAAAAAATATATTTAAAATATTATTCTAGCTGTGCATTCTTCGTTAATTTAGGTGATTACGCCACGCGTAATCCGGGATGAGGATAATCAAAAAGCGATGCTACATAGGCATTGCATTGGTAGTGTCAAGTGTGACCAAAAGAGGTGTGATCAGTTAGTGAGAATGAGTTTAAAAAATGATGAGATGTTTTGTTTTAATTAGTGAAAACAATTCCTCTTACCATCAGCACACCACACCCATCACGCTCATAGAAAGGGGTAGTGGGTAGTGCGGTTGGTGTGGACGAAGCCACTACCATTTTACATCCAGGGTTTGCCTAGGTGCGTAAAAAATTAAAATCTTCTAGTAAATAACTATAGAAAAAAAGGTTAATTTCAGATGCAAGTAAAAAAAAATATCTCGGCATTTCCGATGTGAATATCCTCGTTTCGTTTGTTGATATCGATGATTGTGTCGGCGTAGCTGTGATACTTTCCCGATGTTGTCCTCTTTTAATTATTTTATCAGCCAATAAGTGTTGGCACATGCTTCATGCTACAAAATTACAAATTGCATGTCCAGAAGTACATGAAAATGTACACTATTAATTTAGATTTACATATTGTCTGTTATTTTTAGAAAGTAATAATACAAAAATTAAAGAAATTTTTTTTTATAACACAATCATCATTATCAATGTATTGCCCGTTTTTTTTGAACGGCAATGTATTGCTCGTTATAAGCGACTAAGATATAACAAATGATGCATGCAATTATAGTATAATCTAAATTTGGCAATCGTTTTGCTGGTAATTATAATTAATATGTGTGCAGAATAGAAAATTTGAAAAAAAAAAATTAAAGCAGCGTTTTTTTTGTTGTTGCTGCTCGATTTAGCTCAGGAAAACTAAACACTACGTTAGCATGAAATCAAATAATCCTTTTTAAATATACCCCATGCCCCCATGTGATTTGTAGTAGTTTATGTATTCTAAAGGTCAAGCTAAAGTATAATTTACTATTTAATATCGGTTCCAATAAGGCAATAAACTGATGTAAATGTCGAAGCATCTATCTGTTTGTCATTACTGTAACAAGGACTTAATGTTGAAATTATTGTTACGAAGTGATTTTTTTTTTTTTTTTGATTTGATTATATTTGAGAAAATAAGTTATAAAAAATAAATATAAAAGGCTAATACATTTACTCAAACTTAATTGAATAATTGATCACTATAATAAATTGGAGTAAATGGAGAATTAAATATACAAATAACCCAGGCTGTAATTTAGTTTATTGGAACTTAATTTTCTCTTATTAAATTACTCCGTTAAAATCGTGTTTTGTTTTCATTGCCTATTTACTTTCAGGGCCTGTAAACATAAATTACATTAATTGAGACTGTCATGGAAGAAGAGACTGTAGCAAGTTCTGAGGTACCAGTCACCAAGGTAATTGAGGTAGGTTGTTCATACAAGATTGTTTATTTGATTTTTAGTTTATCCATAAAATGAAAAAAATTAATACCAATCTTCTTTTAATCTTTAGTAACCTGTTGTTTGAGACAAATATGTGATCGAATACTCATTTTGGTATACAAGTCACATACATTTTGAATTAAAAAAGTTTCAAAATACTGTATGACCATGTGTATCTATGTTTGATAAAATGAGCGGGTCATACAAACGGGTATGAAAAATATGGTTATAAAAACCATATATAACATCACTAATAATCTAATTTGTTTTAAATATAACAATTAGGAAACCTTCTTTGATATTTTTCCTTACTATACTGTGGGTCAAAATCTATTATAAGCTCATCTTGGTTTTGGTCCATGTAAAAATCATATAATATAATATCATTAATAATCTAATCTGTTTTAATATAACAATTAGGAAGCCTTCTTTGACATGTTACCTTGTTAAGCTGTGGTCAAAATCTATTATAAGCTCATCTTGGTTTTGCTGCATTTAAATAGGGAAATGTTGAAGGTATATCCAAGGATGACAAGAAGGAAGAAGAAGCACCCTTGGATGGAGAATTTATAAAAGTAGAGAAGGAAAGTGCAGAAACCCATGACAGTGGGACCCACACATCTCGAGCATTGCCTGTCGAAGATGAAAAACCATCAATCACTGAACAAAGCAGAGAAGTCCTTGAGGCACACGAAAAGATAAATGAACTCAAGCTTGAATTAGAGAAACTAACTGCAAAAATCAAGCATTCAGAGTCTGAGAATGCTGAACTCAAGAATCAAGTCTCACTTACACAGGAGAAACTTGGGCAACAAGAAAAGAACAATGAAGATCTTGAAGTTAACTACAAGAAATTACAAGATCTTTTAAAAGAAGCTGAAGACAGATACAATTCACAGATTACTGCATTGCAAGATGAACTGCAAGCTCAAGAGTCAAACCAAAAGGAACTAGTCAAAGTAAAGGAATCGTTTGACACACTAAACATCGAACTAGAAAACTCAAGAAAACGCATGAATGATTTAGAGCAAGAACTAGGAGATTCTTCTAGTGATGCTAAAAAGTTTGAAGAACTGCATAGACAGAGTGGATCACTTGCTGAATCAGAAACCAAAAAAGCATTAGAGTTTGAAAGGTTGCTTCAATTGGCTCAAGCTAGTGCAAAAGAAATGGAAGATCAAATGGCTTTAGTTCAAGAGGAACTTAAGGGTTTGTATGATAAGATATCTGATCATGAAAAAGTTGAAGAAGCACTCAAGAAAACCACAGTTGACTTATCTGTGGTCAAAGAAGAATTGGAAGCTTCAAAATCACATGTATTAGAAATCCAGCAAAAAATTACTTCACGAGAGGCTAAAATAAGTGAACTGACCGAAGAACTGAATCTGAAAACGGCTTCTGAATCATCAATTAGAGAAGAAGTTCAAGCTAAAGAATCTGAACTGGAAGAAGTAAAACTAAAGCTTCATGAGTTGACTTTGATTCAAGAAGAGCATGCCACCCTTTTGTCTGAATATAATAAATCTCAGAAAGAACGTATAGAACTGGAAGAGCATTCAAAATTAATAAAGGCCGAGTTAGAAGAATCAATATCACTGGGGGCTAAAGCTGAAAAGGAACTTGGAGAATTGTCTGTCAAGATACCTGAGCAAACCTCAAGAATAGAAAGTCTTGAAGAAGAAAAGAAACAGCTGAGTCAGCAATTGCAAAACTCTATTGACAAGGTAACTCAGCTAGAAACTGAGTTGACTCAGTCATCTTCCCGTAACACTGAGCTTGAATTGGAGCTTAAAACTGTTCTTGAGAAGTCAACTGATCATGAAGAACGAGCCAACACAAGCCATCAACGTAGCATTGAACTTGAAGATATAATTCAGAATTTGAATTTGAAATCGGAGAATGCAGGTAAAAAGGCAAGTGAATTGGAGTTGCTTCTAGAGGCAGAAAAATACAGAATTCAAGAGCTTGAAGAACAGATAACCACACTGGAAAAGAAATGCAAGGACGCAGAAGAAGGTTCTGCTTTTCACTCTAATAAAGTATCTGACTTGGAAGCAGAAATTGAAGCATTGAAATCAAAAGCAACGGTTCTCGAGGGTGCACTGGAAACCGCCACTAAAAGAGAGCAAGAGTTAACTGAATCTTTGGATTTAACAACCACCGAAAAAAAGCAGTTTGAAGATATCTCAAGAAAATCATCAGAGCAACTCGCTGAAGCAGAAAACCTTCTAGAAGTACTGAGAAATGAACTAAAAGTCTCTCAGCAGAAGCTGGAAATCATCGAGCATGATCTGGAAGCTTCTGGAACCCAAGGAACAGAAATCATGAACAAGCTTAAGTTAGCTGAGGAACAACTGGAGGAAGCTAGAGCAAAGTGTTCAGAGTATGAAACACTACACGAGACCCGCACCAGAGATTTTGACCTAAAATTACAAGAATCTGTTGCAAACTTCACTAGCAGAGACACAGAGGCCAAATCATTGCTCGAGAAATCAGCGACTCTTGAGACACAGTTAGCTGAAGCAACTGAAAAAAGTGTTTTGCTAAAAGACGAATTAGATCAGCTTTTGCTGATACAAGCTAATTTGGAAACTCAGAATGAAAATCTCAAAGAAAAGATTTTAGAAGCAGAAAATAATGCTAATAAGTTCTCTGGCGAGAACGAAATGTTGGTTGCAACCATTATTCAGCTCAAAGACAAAATCAATGAACTTGAAAGTGAGAAGGAATCCACGGGTCAAACAGTTGACTCCCATGAAAAAATTATTGCCAACTTAACCGAACAGCATTCTAGGGCTGTTGAGCTGGCTGATAACCACAAGCATGAACTGGAAGAAGCTCTATTGAAAACAAGGGGTTTGGAGATTGCAATGGAGGAACTGCAAAGCAAGTCCAGTCAAAATGAAGTAGAGAAATTGAATCTTACGCAAGAACTTGCAACTATCGAGTCTAGATTGAATGATCTGCATACGAGTTTGACGGCAGCGTTAACCGAAAAAGAGCAGACGCTGAGTGAGCTCCATGCCTCCAAGAAAGAAATTGAAGATTTGAAAGAACAGCTATCTTCTGAAGGGCAGAGTCTCCAGTCCCAGGTAGAACCATATTGTGTGTATCTTCTATTTTGGATTTTTTTAATGTTAAAACGGTTACAAAAACAAGCACCACTTGAAAAGAAACACGGAGCATGTCTAATGAGTCTATAAGTAAAATTTAAAAGCTTAAACCTCCTAAATAAATTTATTTAACAAATAAGCTTTTCGTTTTCGGATTAACAAAAGTTTAATAGTTTTAGACAAAAACTGATATAGGCCACAACCCCTTGCTACCTATAATCTCAAGTGTTAAAAAAATTATTGTTCAATTTATAGATATCGTCATTGATTGAAGAGAACAACAAGCTAAAAACATCTTTAAAAGCTGAGCTGGAAAATCTAAGGTTGGGGATCGAAGAGAATGCCGCATTAAAGATCAACTTAAAGAATCTTGAAGAAAAATTTTCAGCAGCCCAGAACACAATTGTTGAACAGGTCAGCAGCTGTTCATATACCATAACTGTTACTATGCTATTGCAACTACAGTAATCAAGATTCAAGAATCTCATGCAAATGGTTCCTTGATAAAAATGAAACAGAAAGAGACGCATTCACAAAAGGAGGTGGAGCGAGATGCTGCATTGAAGGAGCTTGAAGCAAAGAAGGAATCAATTTTGCATTTGGAGAAACAAGTAAAAGACCTAACAGAAAATGCTAAAGCAAAAGAACAGGTAATAATACTCTACATCATATATGTATATAGTCTAAGTATGTGTATACACACATAGATATACAGGGGTGCGTTCATTTTGTAACCAATATCACGTTGAGAACCGCATAAACTTTACATGGTGCTTCAACGAAAATGGTAAAATTGAAATACATGGCTTTATCTCTCTCCCCAATTTGTCTTTGATTTTATCTCCTCTCTTCTGATCTTAAAAAAAAAAAAAAAATATGCATAAGTGCAACTACACATGTATAAACATATTGAAGATAACCGCTATGCACAAGTGGACACACACATATATACATACTGAGAAACATCCTATTGCAGGTTAACGATATAAATGGCCAGATAAAGAGAAAAAATACAAACAAAACTAAAGCCAAAGTTGGTAATTAACATTACTAAAATTGCAGGTTACTGGTGACGACTCGAGTGAGATAAAATCAAGGGACATAGGATCAAACCTGACAACAGCATCAAAGCGCAAAAGCAAAAAAATCACACCGGCACCTTCATCCACATCGAATACACAAATTCAAACTAGTGATGATTCTTTTGGAACAAGCTTTAAGTTCATACTTGGAGTAGCATTGGTGTCAGTGATCATCGGTATAGTTCTCGGTAAACGATACTAAGTTCGTGTATTTACTGCTATTTCCAGCTCTCGTTTTTTTTTTTTTCCTTTTTAATTTTATTTCATACTTGTTTTTTTTATTTTGGGGTTTTCTTTTTGGAAGGAGTGATGTTGATTGGTTTTGATTTTAATGTTTGGGCTTGATTTGAGCTTAATTTATGAGGACATGTATTTTATTGGCAATACCCCTGACCTCTTCAAAATTAAATTTTGTGAATGTTGATGCTTTATAAAAATATCATGGTCTGTATTTTCCACCATTACAATATTCCTTGTTGTGAGTCTCATTAAATGTTTAATCTCTTTAAAAGCTATATTTGCTTGTTTCGGGTGAGAATGAGATTTTTTTTAGTTGGGGAAGAGGAATGAGAAGGGAAGAACTATTTTTGATTAAAAAAAATGTCATAATTACAATTAACTTCAAAGAATTTGTAATAATTAAATAATAACATAAATAAAAAAAACTACATAAAACCCGAAATCTTGGATTGAAGCACTCTAAATTCAAAACTCCCTTCAGGTTTCTCAGACCTATCAAGTGGAATGAGTCTTGTCCTTGTCTTTCTTCCCAGCAAGAATCATTGAAATCTGAAGACCTCTGCTGAATGCTTGATTAAATAACAACCTTGTTTGGAACTCTGATACGAAAGGGAACCATGAAAGTATAACAATCGGCATGAATACCACCAGTCCCATCACACATTCGTATGCACGTCCCAATTCCATTATTGAATCCCAAAATCCTATGCCTTTTACACAAGGTCTGCATGCTTGACCGATCTTCAAAATTGCACAAAATCAACGCTGTTAGTATCACTCCAGAATTCTATCGGTTGATGATTAATTGTAGTATAAAAAGTTGTATGGTGTTTAGATGTGTTTCTACTGTTTAAAGTTACAATAGTCACAAGGTAGTGTGTGACAAATTTTAATTATCTAAAACTTTTAGATGACAAAAAACCAAAAAAAAAAAAATATATATATATATATATATATATACACAATAATTAGGGTTTAGGATTTAGACAAGAAAATGACCAAAAAAATATAAATTTTGTAAGGATATGCCTTGACTATTGTGATTACAAGTTGCATTAATTTAGTCTGAAAACGCAAATCCAGATACCCTTTTGAACTCACAACCCTAAGAGTAATAATAAGCCGAAGGCCACTTACCAAGATGAAAGCCCAGCCCGTTGGCAGAAAGGCAAGAAATGCAGCAAAAATGTCACTGATGGTGAGCCCACATACAACAAATAAGACTGTCATGATTGAAAGGAAGCCGAGGAACAGAAGTGCCTTTAAGATCCTGAACATGAGTTGAAAGTCTGTACCAAATCTTCGTCTGCCCATCGACACCAACTGAAACCGAGAGTATAAACCATCTATCCATATATCTAAACCTTATAATCAAGTTTTAAGTAGTATAGTAGATAAACAAGTTATTCTTACCTTCAAGGCTAGAAGAGCGGTGATCATAACCAACCATGATAGTGCATAGACCTGACAAAATTTTCATTTTTTTTACAACAGGTCCTGGACTACAAAAACTAGAGGTGAATTTCAAACCACTTACTTTTAAATGGGTTGATTCGGGTTTTTTATTAATTTCAAAGCGCATACCTGGTGCTTGATTTAGTTCCTGCTTTGCGCAGGAGATGGCGAGGGGCCGGATCGCTTTGTAATCTAATGTACACAGCCTTACCCCACACATTTGTGCAAAAGGATGTTTCTCACGATCGTACCCGATGCTTGACTTAGTTCCCCTTTGGGTTTTTTGTATATCTCTAATGGGTTAAAAGTTAGCAAAGTTTGTTTTTGATGGATAAGATGACTTCATAATCACAAATGACTTACCAAATTTTAATGCAAATATTTTTATTTTCAGGCAAAGTTTTCTGATTCATCCCGACTCAACCCGGCCAATTACCCAACCAACCCATTTTGTCACCTATTTATAAAACAAGCAAACATGATTAAAAAAACAAAATCAAAAAGCTAACCAGTATACTTGTGCTGCCACGTGCTATATTGAGGTGATAAACCAATCCATACTGGTAAATGAAAAACCGAAGCGAAAGGATAATTTCAAGAATTCTTCCCCTTATGTTTGTGTACCTAAGATGCTGTTGTTCAGCATCCCACCATGATTCCCAACTTTTATTTTGATCAATACCGATTCCACCCCGATTCCCCATCCATCTCTTCCAGTCAGTCCAATCTTCCACCGTCTTCTGCCAATCAAATCCGGAAGGATTGAACACAAAAGGAGCAAACAACCATGAACACACCAAAAACCATATCGAAAAAGTAATAAATAAATACAAATTCGAGCTCTGATATGAATTCCCATAAACTTGATATATAATCAGTAAGATCCCCAACTCCAACCCTTTCACAAAGTGACTGCGTGAATAAAATCGGTAATTATCAGCAAACTTGGCATGAAAAACAACGAATCCACGACCCGTGGCTCTGTATTTGGAACCACCATGCAAAATGGTTCTACCATAATAATGGGCTTTTGTTCCAAGCTGGAATGTGAAGAAAACTGAGGCTAGTTGCAGTTGCATTATGATGAAATCACCTAATGCAGTACGGAAACCTCTTTCTAAACCTATTTCCATGACCATTGGAAGTACCAGAAGTAAACCAAGTTGAAAAACTGATTGGGTTGCTAAGGCTTCTTCAAGGGCTTTGTTGCTATTAATAGTTGCATCTTCTATTATTCGTCTTTCTAGTCCACTTAAAACCATGTACATACGTCCATAAAGAAAGACATAAACAATAAGCACAGTAACCTGGATAGCAAGATGGGATATGATGTTATTAATGCAATCTGTAAGAATGTAAATATACAAGTAAATTAAAAGGTGGTGATTTCAATCCATTCACATGACAACGGGGACAATTCGGATTGTCAAACAGGTAAAAGGAATAAAAAATTAGGGTAAATTACATGCTGAATTAGATAGAAACAAACTTTAGACTTTTTCAAGATTTTAGCAACCAATTTCATTTTTTACCCGTAAATTGCTGATGTAGCACCAGTTGATGTCATGTCAGTGCCACATCAGATGCCGCATGCAGAAAATGCATGTGAAGTTCTGAAAAAGGAATGATTTTTAAAAACTTATACTTAATGAGATCGTTAAATTTTACATAAGATCCCATATGGAATGCATGCCATGTCATGAAAAATCAGAAAAAAGTGACCTGGCCCCTGGGACTGGTTGGACAGGTAATTTCTTGCAACCAGTAATGAAACGCATCTAGGTTGCAAAATCCGGTAGGAAAATGTAAGTTTCTATTTTGCACCAAAAACAACAAATAAATGTAAACTTCATTTCTTTTTCTTGTATAAAGAGATGTGTCAAACGTGGTCAAAGGTGGCCTAAAGTGTATTAAGAAGTTTGTGATCTCCAAAATAATTTATCAAAACAGAATTTATTACTTTAAGTGAACAGTTTTGGTATTCGTATATTAACTATCCATAAAAATACATAACATTTTACGGGTCCAATTCTGACCCAACTCAATTCTTTTTTACCAGAATACAATAAAGCCCCCTTTTTTACCAAACCGATTTTGCCCAGTTACCCAACCAGTCCAACCCTCTTGTTTTGCCACCCCTAAATAGAAGTAGTTGATTTGTGGTTATACCATGCTGCTAAAGTAGAAACCAACAGTGGTGAAGTAAAATGAAAACATTCTGTAAAAATCAAAACGGCGGCCAAGTCGATAAACATCACGACTAAGTGTCTGTTCACCATTTCCATTAGCAACCTTAGCCTCAAATTGGGATATCTGATTCATTCCAACATCGCGGCCCTTGCCTACTTGGATATATTCATGATGTGTAACATAACCACCACGAAGAGTTGAATTGTAACCTAAATGATTATACCTAATTAATAATCCATAAATAGGTGGTGTTAAAAAAAACTTGGAAAGTTTACCTGAAAATATATCCTCGCTCAAATTGATGGTCTTTGAAGCTTTACTTACACCACCCCTTGTTATGTGGAATAGTCTATCAAATATATCAGGGTGACCATAATGGAACCGCACCCTGTGAAAAATAAAAATCATGATGTTAAGAACTCAAATTATAATGATGTAAAGATAATGACTTTTAGATGGAAAAAAAAGTGTCTGTTCATATTAAGGTATGGATTTTGTGTAATGGGTCATAAACTCATAATGGATTCATGTTGATTCGGGACATTTCTAAGTACAGATTAATAGGGGATGGGTGAGGTCAGGTTGACCCACAAATATTTTTGTCCCATCTTCTTTCTCTTTAAAAAAAATAACAGGTGTGTTAACTATGATTAGACTTCTAACATTAATATAATAATAATCTAAATATTTGAATATAAGTGATTTAGGAGTTTGTATGCATTAAAAAATAAACTTTGTACAACTTTCAACTTGTTCCCCTGTTAGTTAATTTTGTTATTTAACCATTTTTAGTTCTAACACATCTCAAATCGACCCATTCATATGATAAAACATCAGAGTGTGGTAGTTTGAAAAGCCCAGTTCAGTGGATGCAGACCACGTAATACCTTTTCTTGTTCATTTTCTTAATTTTGTACTAAATAACTAACGTGCTAATTATGATTAAAAAATAACACTACCATGCTAACTAAACTTGGCTGAACGCATCAGGATCATACCTTAGAGGGTCTGCCAAAACCCTTTGACCAATTGTCACAAAACTTGTTTCTTGATTTGACATGAACCAAGCAAGTGAGGATACACTGTAAAAGAAAGAAAAAGAAAATGCTGAATCTATCCAACAGTCCGTTTTTGGTTGATAATTTGATATAAAGACAACCATTATCTTAACATATTAAGACCACCAATTATAAAGGCCTTCAAGATAACAAAATAAGCTAAGATGAAACTAATGTACACCTTCCAGTGAAAATATGTTCTCTTAAACCCAAAATTGTTGGTCTACGTTGGCCATGATGATCTTTATGAAATTCTTCCAACACGTTTCGCATTTTGAATGCTTCTTCAAAGTAATTATCCTATAAATATAAGGTAAGATATTGGATATTATTAATAAAAGACAAAAGCAAGGGAAGTTTTGGAATGACCTGATTCATGTCAATGGTTTGCAGTGCTTCTCCACGAGTAAAAATAATGGCATGATTTTGGTTTTCAGGTTTTCCTTCTCCAATTTCTGTAGGTGGACCAGGAAGCTTGATACGGTATATTTCCTAAAACATCAATATGTGATAATAAATTTTAAGCTACCACTATTAAATTAATAACCAAAGGGTAACAATACCACACATCAATTTGTTACCTCATCTAAACTATCCCCACCCTTGACAAGAACAGAGTAGAAAACCTTCTGAGATCTACCATTGATTGTATCTTCTCTCTCATCTATATAAGCAACTCGTAAAGAAGGATATCTGAATATTTCAAAATTTTATTAGAAAATAATTGAATATTCTTGCAAATTTATGATTACTGAGAAAACACTTACGTAAGCATGAGATTCAAGATGTTAACATAACAACTATGATCTCTATCAGCACTGGATTTTTTTTGGCCACCATACATCTGGCAGGAGACAACATATGTGAACTTTAGATCTGCCATTGCACTTTCACGGTCTTTGAGTAACCTATCGTGTTTGTCTATATTAAATGTCCGGAATCCAGTAAAAATCTCTGTTAAGAAAACATAATCATTAGCTAATATTGCTTGAGAGAATAAAATGATGGAATTAGCAAAAATGGAACAAAGACACTAACCATCATCTTTTGCATAGTCAAGGAAGCATTGCAGTTCAAGAGCTGCCTTGTAGTACATCATTCCCCTCACTGAAGACAAGCTTTTGTAACTGAGCTTATGAAATAGATACACACAGAGGTTGGGTTGACCAGAAAACACCTTCTTTTAATAACTTGATGTGTTATTTAAGATGATTTTATTTAAACAGTCTAACTATTTCTATATTAACAATTTAAAAGGTTGCGTGGATTAAAAATAAATTTTGAGCAAATTACATGTTCGACCCAATGGAAATAGAACAGGGCCCAAATCAACCTCTTCATAAGTTAATAAATAAATATTTTCACAACCTGTTCTGGAAAGTGTCTGGCCCCTGTAAGAAACCCATTTCCGGGTTTCTTCTATTAATATTAAATCGTCGCTACCCTTAGTCCTCTGTACAAAATTACTCCATTCATCTGTTTTTGCACATCCAATAAAAAATTGATGTTTTTTTAATAACAAATAAAGGAAAGAAGACAGCCATTAAATCTAATACCAAAAGACACCTGGATAAATCTTTTGAAGGTAAAATAAAATGGTAATTCCATCCTCATTTTCCTCCTGAAGCTCTTCTTTAGAATATAGCACATCCTCCTTGTAATATGGAGTCAAAACACTAAAGTTTACACAAGTTAAAAACACCAATTACCATATCCAGTAATGCAGAAGAAAATATGATTATCAGGATATTATAGTATGATTGAGGTACTAAAAAACTGCTGACCTAAATGAGAGCATGTTACGGACAATAGGTGCATTAGGCATTTTCATATATAAGGAGTTAGCAAAAAAGGTTATACGTCTACGGGCTTCTAAATTCATAGGAACGTTAATTGCAGATTCCTTAACAGTCAAAAGCAAGCGAAGCCTCACCACCTTCAAACACCGATAACAAAAATAAATCAAAATAGCAAATGGAACAATTAGAATATAATTGCTAGAGTCAGATTTTACCTTTTCCTTCCCAGCTCTGATTTGAGTTAACCGTGGATTTATTCGTTCAAATCTTTCCTTTTTGTCATTATCTTCCTTTTTGTCATTATCTTGATATTGAGATTGAGCCCGCTCAAGCATTCTATTAAAAAGCACCCAAAAAAATTATATAATAGAACATTTGGAGACATCAGCATATTAGTTTGATGACGGCTCCAAAAATAAAACTTACTCATGGCCATAAATCATAACATCTTGAATGATTATCTCCATAATATCCTGAAGTACATTGATAATTTGGGATGCATATTTTTCATCATCAACATTGTCTGCTTGCTGGCAGGCACATAAATGCAGTAATCAGAAAGTAGTTTAACAACGAATGACTAAAAATATTAATAAAACTGTACAGTATTGAAGTGACAAGGCTGATTGATAATAAATAAACGCAAATAATTAGAAGAAATATTCCTTACCAGATGATCCAAGAATTTTTCCAACTTATCATTAAGCGAAGGCAATTCACTCACACGAAATTTACTCAAAAACGTCCGTTGCGCAATGCTGGTTTCTATTTCATCGCATATTTGTTTTAAGATCCTGTATAAAGAGCAAAATACCAATTGCTGATTAAAATAAAAGAAAAGAAAATGAAAACAGCCTTTTTGAACTTTCAAGTAAATAGATGTGGCAAGTAGCAAAACAGTTTGGGCTGGGTTGACCTGGAAAATTTATTTTGTCCTTTCTTATGCATTTTCTATATGTCATTCATATGTATTAGACAAGTGAGCTTAATATATGTGTGCATGTGTAATTATAGGGATTAGAGTGTAATTGTATTTATTATATAGACTCCTATTGTAATCACGATTATAGAAAACAACAACACCACGTACCCAGGGAATCCTCCTTTATGGGGTCTGAGGGGGAGAGATGAAGACAAACCTTACCCCTACCCCAATGTGGTATACACAATAATACAATATATGATTAGCAAGTTTTTCTTGGTATCAAAGGTCATACAACCTTTCCACCATCTACTAAGTCATCAACAGCCGCCACATCCACAGATCACAACTTGTTCACCACCACTACATCCTTCTTTTTCGATGGCAGTCCTTGTCGCCTTCACCCTAACCGAAAAATTTCCAATAATTCCCACAAGTTCAGTTTCCATTTAACACCGATCAACTATGGCTACTTGAAGGAAATGCTTCTACCGTTCCTTGTCACCAACAATTTGTTCGGCTATGCAGACGGTACAATTCCCTGTCCTTCCACGAATATTCCTTCACGACTGTTAACTCCATAGCCCTCGCCTCTCTCTCGCATAACCTCAGTTGGACCAACTTAAAGCTCTTCAACAAGCCTTGTCACAACTAGATCCATTCAAGCCATTCAAGCTTACACATACTACCCTCTTCACAGGTCCATGTAATTGCGGTCTCTTCATTCAGTCTTCCTAGGACTCAACATGTTCCCAAAGTGGTGTTTGCGGTCTCTTCATTCAGTCTTCCTAGGACTCAACATGTTCCCAAAGTGGTGTTTTCTATTGCGGTCTCTTCATTCATTGAGCCGGGGACTCTTTCGGAGCAGCCACTCTATCCCAATTGGGATAGGGGTAAGGTTTGTATCTATCCTTCCCCCCCAGACCCTACTGAAAAGTGGGAATATACTGGGTAAGGTTGTTAAATATGTCTTCCAACATATGGCATCAAAGATTTGGACCATCCACAACTTTCAAAGCTCATGTTGTCTAAATATCATCTACCTTTGCAAAATAAGTGTCTTAGTACTTTTTGTGATTCATGTTCTGTTGGAAAATCATCAAAACTTCGCTTGTTACCATTTATTTATAAAATTTCTCATATTTTGGATTTAGTTTTCTATGATGCATGGGTTCCTGCTCTAATTTCCTCTTTTGATAGTCATCATTATTTTCTATTGTATGCTGATCATAATTCTAGCTTAAGGTGCATTTTTCCTTTAAACAAAAATTCGATGTTTATGCTATGCTTAAACAATTCGTTGTCATGGTTGAAAGACAATTTCAAACTAAAGTAAAGTATGTCCAAACGGATTAAGAGATGAATTTCGCAACCGTTCTCATTTTTTCTCTTCCATTGGCATTATTCATCGTCTTTCTTGTCCACATACTAGCAAGCAGAATGGCCCCATTGAGCAACACCAACAACATGTCGTTGAAACCGGTCTTGCCTTACTTGCTCAATCCCATGTTCCACAACAGATTTGGCACTTTGCTTTTGACAATGTCGTCTGTTGTATTAAATGCATGCCATACAAAGCAAATTCCAATATCTCACCTTTTGAACATGTGTTTGCTCATAAATCCAATTTTTCTTTTCTTCGGGTTTTTGGGTGTCAGTGCTATCTGCCCATACAATAAAACACAAAATGGACTTACGTTCTACACTTTGTGTCTTTCTTGGACATAGCACCTCCCTAGAGCATGGTTTCATCGACTGTCGACAACTCTTCAATCTCTTGGGTTTCAGAAATCCAAGATGGATCATTCATTATTCACTTACTCAGTTACTCACAAAGGGGCATCTTTATATACATGTTAGTTATGCTAATGACATTATTTTGACAAGAAACAATTAGCAAATTATTGAGATATCATACACCGTCAGAGCCGATTTTTTGTTGTTCAGGATTTGGATCAATTGTCATATTTTCTCGGAATTTTGGTCATTAATCAGGGTAATGATCTAAGGCCCCGTTTGCGATGCGCACATATAATGTATATATGTGTCGGCCCTTAAGGGGAAAAAGTAAAGTTGCACTAATTTTAACGTTATTTTACTTTGTTTTTGTGAAAATAACGTTAAAATCATTGGGTTGGTCGATTAGTCACGCATTATGAGCCAGGGGTCTCATTGGAAGTAGCCTCTCTATTCCTACGGAGTAGAGGTAGGGTTGTCTACATCTTACCCTTCTCAGACCCTACCTTAGCTTTTGCTAATGGTGGGATATACTGAGTAATTTGATGATGATGATGAATCAGGGTAATGACCGAATTCTTTCACATAGAAAATACATTCTGGATTATTTGATAGTGATGCATTGGGTAACCCGGTCAAGTATAGTCGGATTGTGAATGCCCTTCAGCATGTAACTTTGTCTTACCAGATATCTCCTTTGTAGTTTCCAAAGTTTGCCAATTTATGCAATCTCCAACTAAGAATCATTAATATGTCGTAAAGCAAATCCCTTTGTATCTACAGGGCACTGATGACCATGGTTTACGTCTCAAACATGGCTTTGACACATTCCTCCAATCTTACATTGATTCCGCTTACAACTCTTTAATTGGTTCTCTAATGCTGACCGACAGGTTGCCCCGAAGATCGTCGATCCACCAGGGAGTATGCAATCTTTCTAAGCACAACCTCGTCTCTTGGTTTGCACGCAAACAAAGGACTATCTCTAGGTCCTCAACAAAGTCCAAGTACAAAGCTCTAGCCAATACCGTTCCTGAGCTCACATGGATTCAAACACTACAACATGAACTTCGAGTTCGAGCTAAAGTTGTTCCTATTCTATGATGTGATAATCTTGGTGCTATGTATCTATCAACTAAACATGCCTTTCATGCGTGCACAAAGCATGTAGAGGTTGAATTTCATTTTGTCCAAGAAAAGGTTGCTCCGCTATAGCTTTCAGTCAAGTTTATCTCTACTAATGATCAGATTACATATGTGTTCACCAGGCCATTCTCTTTTAAGTGATTTATCTTATTATGGTTCAAGCTACGGTCGTTTCCCGATCTTAGCTTACAAGGGGATATTAGACAATAAAGATGTCTAATAAAGCTTAATATATGTGTGTGTGTAATTATATTAGAGTCTCATTGTATTTCTGATATATACTCCTTGGTAATCATGATTATACACAATATACGATATTTGATTACCAGTTTATTTATATGTTAATTATACTTACAAAACAATATTATAACAATGATATATATACTAAACTAAAACCACTACATGCGTTAAAAATAGACTTTGGGAAACTCCAAATATGTTCAACCCAATTTTGTCATGTTCCTTATTTAGCTAATTCATTTGATTGGACGCATTTAAGATTAAACACAACCCAAACCCACCCATTCATAACACGTTAGATCGCCACCTCTAAATTACTTGCCATAATAGATCTTACATTTTATCTCTATCATCATCAAGAAGGTCTGATAATATATCTTTCAGTGTTCGGTAACACTCTATAACTGCTGAGCGCATATAATCATCACTATTGATCCTCCTGAACAAATCTGCATCTTCCTTTCCTTTATAATCTTTGGCCATGTCTAATGCAATCGGTATCTTAAATAACAAATTTTCAAATGATTAAATTTATTAGGTTTAAAAAAAAGAAAAAGAAAAAACATGTTAAGGTATAGAGGATATTTACCTTACTAGCAAGCAGGAATGGTGGCCATTGGACAACTCGAACATCACTTGCAGTATACGGTACCAGTAGTAGATCTCTCTCACTAGCAATAGAAGTTACATGGTGTCAAGAAAACCTTGATCTTTAATTTGATTCTTAGATTACTAACCAGAACTAAGCAACTTCAACCTGTTGCTTATCAAATCTTCCATTCGCATTGAAAATATGAATTCGTTCCACACCTGAGAAAATTTTGCTATGTTCTTTTTTACCCACAAATCTTCTTCCTGTAGAGCACTTTTAGTTAAGCAAACAAAAGCAATTCAAGTGTTGACTAGCACCGGAAATGGCCAACTGGTGTTCAGGTAACAGGGGAATGGCCCTTTTCTAAAGTGTGTAGAAACAGGAAAATATCATAAACACCTAATTTGTTAGTTATGATTACAAAAACATTATATTGCACTAATAATATAAATCTTTGAAAAAATGTTTTTGGAGACAGAAAAAGATCATAAACACCTGAATTACAAAAACAATGTACTGCACAAATAATATAAAACTTAAAAAAAATGATTTAGGAGGTTGTGTGAACTAAAAATAGGTTGGGGCTCTTTCAACCCATTGGACCCCATTCCCCGTCTAGCTAAATCTTTAAATTCAACCAAAATGTCACACCTACTCTTATATAACAAAAGGGTATTGTGGGTCTGCACTCAAATTAGATTTAACATAAATGAAATAAAGTGTAACATACATGGTGATCTCTTTGAGGCCTTTTTTTTTGCGGTACAAGGCGTTCATTGAAAGCTGAAGGAACCGATTCAAATCGAGAACGTAGCATGCCAAGCGTACGAATCTATATATATATATATATATTTATTTAATCAAATAACATAATGATGATGTCATGAGAAAAAAATCATGTTGAATCAATAATAAATCAGATGAATACATGTACTAACCTCGCCTAAGTGGCTGAATGCCCCATAGATTCCACCAATAATAGTAGCGTATATTGCATACCAAATTTGGGTGTCCATGAAATAGACCTAAATCAAAAATTATATCACATATGTTAGACTTAACTGCTAAAGACAAAGGTAATATTACACAAGAACACTCACCATGACAATTGGAGCCCAAATAGCAATAACAACACCGATATTGTGTGTCACTACAAAATTCTCAAATAAATATGAAATCAGATTTAATCTAAAAAAGAATCACAATCGTACATTAGAAAATTTTAGATTTTACCATTTGGAAAGAACTCATGCCACTCATAGTTGCTAACAGACATTTGCATGATTAACTTTGTGGGCCCGATCAATGGTAATATCTGCAATCAAAATGCAAATTTATGCATAAACAAACCATGTCAATTAATTAAGATTATTAGTAGAAGTTCCATAACTAATTACCCCTATATAAAAGAGACTAACAAATGACATTTTCAAGCTTCATTTAGTTAAAATTTAAGAGTTGCTGAATATTAAATTAAGCATCTTGGGAGATAGCCTACTGGCCCTACCTCTACATAGTAGCTGAACGCGAACTTGCTTATTAGCAACATTATCCAAAAAAGTGTGTACCTAAAAAAATCAAGAGTAATAAAGTAAAAAAACAGTAAAAATCAAATAACATACCGAATGATTAATATATTGTATCATTATTACTTGAAAAGAGAAAAGATGTCCTCATGCATGCCTCTCCCAACATAGAGTTTTGGCTGGGAAAAAAATTCAAATTTTAACAGAACACAAATGACATCTAACATATATTCAAATTAAAGATACATAAACAAGCTTGCCTGAGCCCACCACATTAAAAAAGTGACTATCCTCCAGTTTGAGCGTTCCATATGTCTCCTTATTGGTGGAAGCAAAAATAGCAATACAGCCAGTATGTTGGGTATCAAGTAAATTGCTATAAGATAGTTATAAAGTGATTGTTCCCGCCAATTTCCTCCCAAAGTACTGAAAAACCTCACTAATCCCGTTGGATTTGGAACCGATCTTGAATAACAAACAGGAAAAATTACCACCCAAAAGGCAGCCACGATAAATTTTAGTAGATATCGAAGAATTTGAGTGGGCTTTAAGCTTCTCCATGCACTGAAACTGAGGATTATATCTAGAGTAGCTGTAGGATGCAAGAGACACAGTAAATGTCAGAATAAATTAGTAACATATGAATGCGAATTGCGCAAAATGTCAGAATGATTTAGTAAAATGATCAGAATCCCAGAAATGATATCGGATAGGATCCTTTAAGTAGAAAAAATAAGGAAGGATAGTGTTTATGTTGAGGGTATCCAAGCTTATTGAACTTCGTTACAGACTGGTTTGTTGTGCAAAAAAATTGTACCTTCTCTTAGATTTCATTAGTCATAGAATCCTTCATACTTGTTATCATCCTTTGAATTTAAATTTATATTATTACAATTTGTTCAATTGTAGTTTGGTTATGTGAAATTTTTGAGTTAAAAAGTATATTCTTTCTATTATTCTTATGACTGATTTCAATTTTACCATTCTGAGAGGTAAAATGAACAACTAAACATGCTTAGACATTTATATTAGTTAGAGTGTTAGACTTTAAACAGCCTTAATGATTCAGCAATCATCCTTTAGACTCTACCTCAGAGCATGCAAGACTGGTTTCAGATTACAATCTAAAAATAAACATCTATGTGAATATAAAATGCCAAATTCTATTTGCTAGTATTGCTATTACAGAAATTTCAAAGTTTCATGAAACCAAGATAAAAGAAGAATATATATTTATCTATATGGGGGCATAGATGGGAATGAAACTATTGAAAAAGAGTACCTTGGATAAAGTTAAGTACAGCAAAAGTAATAAATATACTCAAGATATTTTTAATGACATCCTCGTCAAAAATTCCAAAAATTGATCCATCTTCATGCCATCCAACTATTACCATAGCCTGCATATAGAAAAGTGAAATTCAAATTTACCAACTTAAATACAGAAGATATAAAATCAACTGTGAGTTCTCTGATATACCTGAAACACCAATATAAGAAATATCCACATGCGGTCGAAGCTCCTGTAAAGATGCAAAAACGTCCGCACTTCCACAAAATTTGTTTTTGGTTTCTTTTTCCCTACTGCTTGGTTGCGCCTCTGCAGTAAGATATCATGATGTTACAAAACAACCATAAATGATACCATAAATGGATTTAGAATTTCAAAAAAAGGTGCATGCATGAATCTTTCTGTTATTGTATTCTATAATCTATTAGTCATGAAAAGTCAAATTAAGAACAAATAAGACAGCTATTTCAGATTGCAGCTTGTTAAGAAAGAGAAGAAAATATATTAATGAATTGGCAGCAAAAGGTTTATAAAAAGAAATACATCACAAAATTTGTGTCTAGCACATTATACGGCATTCGTAAATGCATGAAGTATCATGATTCCAACAATTTGCTAAGTTAAAAATAACAAATCTTTGATGATGCATAAATAAAGTGTCAGACTTTACAATTACTGTAAGTTTCTTATTGATAACTTATAGTCCACAGAAACTGGCATCTTTGTATGAGCAGAATCTTTAGTATATCACTATATCTTTAGTATTTATTCAAATATTATTCCAGATATGGTAGTTCTTGATTATAGACTACCATTGATTATAGGCATAACTTTCAGTATTTATCCCTCTATAAAGAGGGATAGTTTGTATTTGTAATTCATTCAAAATTAATAACATAAACACTTTTACTTAGAACCCAAAGGTGTGAACAAAATGAAAGAATCTTTTGTGACATTCCTAAATGTATTTTGTTGGCAACGGACTGAAAATTTGTGAAATATATACATACCGCATGATGTCGTGATGACTCATCAGAGTGAACAAAAAAGTCAGAATTTTTGTCCATTGGCCAGCCTAACTTGAAGCACCTTTCAGACCTAAAAGAGAGGAAAGTAAAGATTGATTTATTGTTTATTATAAAACAATTATACGGTTCTAAAACAAATGCTAATTTTATGAAGCATTACCAAAAATATTCATTAAGATCATCATAGTTTCTCCATGATGCATGGCTCACTTTGCCATCTTGATTTCTCCTAGCTTCCTGTCACCAATTAAAAAAAATTAAGTTACATTAAGGGATTATTATTTTTTTTTCATAAAATTGTAACAGAATTATGGTTCATCAAAAAGCCATTACCTTACGAAGAACCTCATAAATAGGTGTAATAACATCACGCAAAAACGCTTCTTCACCAAGTGGTGCTGCTTGATAAGTACCTCCGCTCACAGGTTGAACATTTGAAAATAAAGTTCCATGCATTTCATTTGCCATCTTACCAGTTCAAAGTATAAATACAAAAATTATTCTATACTTAAAACAGAAGTTGGAATTTTGGAGTAAACTGTAAGCATACATTATGGAATATATAGCAAATACATTCAGGCATAAACCGGATATTTGAAGCTTCACCCCAAATAAGTAGGTAAAGTGCTATGTAGAGAAGATGCAGCTGCTCCCTATCAGCACTAGCTGGAACCTTAGGTGAACTTTTACAAAACAATTAAAATCAAATAAATAAATTAAATATATAGTATTAGACTGCTAATATATATTTAGTCAAAGTAGAGGGATTATTTGTGTAAATCTATTTTCTATATATTATTTCCTTGTAATTGTATTCATATGACATAATACAACAATCACATACGATTATTGTGGTATCACAGCCAGGGTTCTTTAAACCCTAAAATTGCCGCTACAGGTCGCTTCCCGGCCTTAGCTTGAGGGGGATATTAGACCGCTAATATATATTTAGTCAAAGTAGAGGGATTATTTGTGTAAATCTATTTTCTATATATTCTTTCCTTGTAATCGTATTTCATATGACATAATACAACAATCACATGCGATTATTGTATAGATACTCACTTCTAATGAAAAATAAACAATTGTTGATAACAACTTACTCAATGATTGGTGTACAGTGCAAATAATGACACCATGAGACGTAGTTCTTGAAAATTTTATCTAATAATTGCTTTACAGTGTGGTTATTCAACTGCCAAAAGTTTCACAATCAAAGGAATGAATAAATTTTAGATATTAACGTTAAAAACATTAAAGCTTCATTTCAAATATTAATGATATAGCAAAAGATTTACCTGCTCAAAGGGTCCTTCACCCGTCAACCTTCTTTCAATATTTGCAAGTAGCAATATTAAGTGTTCCCGTTGATTTGCAACATTTCCTTTCTTCATTTTAAAGCAGGGAAAAATTAATTTATAGTCAGTTTGGTAAACAACCTCTGCAAAATCATGTACTCTATTATGTATTTATTGATATAATTGAAACATATGGTGTATCTATATGTCCTTTTTAATTCCTTTCATCTAGAACTAATATCGGAAATAAAAATGATAAAAGCCCATGAGTATCCAGAGTTCTCGAGAGGAAACTATTATAGGATAGGTTGAACAAGTTTTTCGGACTCTTTTGCAGACTTAATAGTAGTGAGATTAAAAGAAGAAAAAGAAGCGCAAAAAGGCGTAATGCGTAGGGGTGTTGATCGGGTCAACCAGTGGTGGAGCTTGACCGTAACTTCAGGGGGGGCGAAATAATTTTTTTTCAGGGGGGAAATAAAGGTTTTTAAAAAAATTTACACTACGTATCGGGAAATATACATTACTACACGAAAAAACTTCACTAAGATGCGCCCATGGGGTCAACCCGATCGGGTTTCGGGTTGGTCGGGCTTTCCCTAAAAAAATTTTAACCCGCAACCCGACCCGAACAATGTTCGGGTTATTCGGGTTCGGGTTATTCGGGTCGGTCCAGTCAGGTTAATAGGTTTGCTACTTATTTGTTATTATCTTGGCCTAATTTTGAATTGCCACAAATAATTCATTTTCCAAACATATAATTCAATAGAAAATGTGTTCAACTATGCATAATTTGAATAGTCAAAGTTATATGTAGTCAACATAATTAAATATTCCGGAAAAAAGTTGAATAGGTAATATATTTTATAATTAATATATATAAAAAAAAAGATAATCATCCTTATTCGGGTAGTTCGGGTTAACCCGAAACCCGACTAATGTTTAAAAATATACCCGAAACCCAACCCTATTAACAATTCAAGTTAATCGGGGTTGACCCGAACAACCCGACTAACATTTTTTACCCGAATAACCCGACCCTATTAAGCTTATTCGGGTTCGGGTTCGGGTTAATCGGGTTCGGGTTTTTTCAACATCCCTAGTAATGCGTATATATTAATGAATTGAATGAAGTAGATAATGCATACAAGTTACCTGAAATCCAAAAATTGATGATAACCACTCAAGAATATCATTAATAGGTTTGTCTTTGTCTCCTACCCTTCTAACAAGTGGAAGGTTATCCACATGACGAACTGCTCGAAAACACGCTTTTATCTAAAAACACAAAAAATTGAAACAAATAAGAGGAGCATATGCATGCTTGTGTGTATATGATATATATATATATATATATATCAATATTTGAACACATATAGAGAGGGGGTGATGAAAAAACAGGGATTAAAAAATAAAGATTTATGTCTATCATGGTACAACCTCAGGAAGCTGCATGATTGCTGGCTTATTTCCAACAGCATATAAAGGAAGAATATTATAGTGTTCATATTGTTCTCTGTTTTCCTCCACATCTTTTGCATATTGTTGAGTCTGTAATGCCATAGTAATAGAGAAATTAATTTGTGAAGGTGGGAAGATTGGGTAGAAAGTTAAATGGGTTCTAGTTGAAGTGGGTCACTTTAGTACAGTTTAAAAGGGCCGATGTTTGGTTGGATTGACTTAAAAAATTACTAGTAATGAATGCATTAACCATGATTACAAAAATTGTGTTATTAAAATTATAATTTATATCTTTAAATAGAAATGATTTAAAAGGTTGTATGCATTAATAGACCTTTGGAAACTTTTAACTTGTTTGACACATTTTTCTTTGAGCTATTTTTTTATTTGACCAACTTGAGATAAACACAATCAAAATGGACCCACTGATAAGTAAATGGATCAGAATTGCCACCTCTAGTCAATTGGTATTTAGACTAACACGTAAACTAGATATCAAAGTTTGACAGACCAATTATACCTCAGGCTCAACTTTTGAAGGAGGTACCACCGTCTTCAGTACATCATACAAAACCGTTGCAATTTGGTAAATCTTAGCCATTTCCTCCCTTAAATATATTAGGAAGTAAAGCAAAAGAAAATGAGCAAGTGATCATTAGATTAGGTAACATCACCAGAGTATAAATAAGTTAAAAACATTATTAATTAAATTCGAGCCTTACGGTTTCTTTGTGTATTGGCCTTCTCTAATGTTTCCCTCATAAAAGTTTTGGTAGTATTTCTGAATTTCCCTGGGATCAGATTTTGCTAATTTAGGTTTTGTGCTTTCTTCTTCCTGTCAGAAAAAGGAAAAAAAAAAACATTTGAAATTTCTTTGAGAATTTCTGAAACACTAATTTCATTAAAATACGTTGCTCTTTAACTTTAAAGGCATTAAAATTTTGTAATGTTCAGTTGCTCACCTTTTGAAGTCTATGTAGCAGGTAAGTTTTAAATTGGCGAACACCACGTCCACTAGATTTAGGATCCATCCTGTGGGCCTTCTCAAATGCATGAAATCGGCCTAATCCACCAAATTAAATACATGCAATATAATATAAACTTTATCATAGACTTAGTGACTAGCAAGCACAACCACATTAATTATGGGATTGCAAAAAACTAATAAATAACACTGCTGATGCAGATCAATGTCGTCCAATAACCTCTTAATCACATTTGACCTCAACCATTTCATTTTCCCCCTCAACCGATTAGGAGTTAGTTAGAGAATTTTAAGATTTCATGTTACTTTGTAAGTTAACTTCATGCTTATAAAGTAACTCAACCTATACTACATATAATATACAAAAATAAGAGTGTTCAAATAATTTGCTTTTACACCCCCATTATCAGATTCTTAGTAGCTGTTAGCAAGTTGCCAGAATCAAACCATTCACAGAATCACAGCTGATAATATATCACAAGCACCATGCTATCCAATCAGATAGTCACTTTCAAATAGCAAACCTAAACTTATCTGGGAAAACCTGAATCTCAACCAGGTTTTATTTAATATCTTAAACTAATTAATGTTTAACACACAGCCAAATACCCCCCCCCCCCTATGAACGATGGCAGACCCAGGATTTTCACTGGGCTTGTCTCTTTTCAGTGCTATATACCTCAACTCGACGTCCAAATTTTTATTCCAGTCACTCACATAAATAATGATAACTTGTAATGTTGTTCTACTAGGTAATACTAGAAGCTACAATGAGCTAATTGGGTTTTTTAGGTAATCATGACCACTTAAAAGGTAATAGACAAACCATTTAGAAAAATAGTAACTTAAGCACTTAATCAATTTAATAGTTGTATTTTTTGCGTCTTTCTTTAATATTTTGTTATCCTTTGATAAATAAATGATATTACTTCACAACGATCAAATATCATTGTATAGAGGAATTGCATCGAAGTAGAAATAGAAAGCAACAACCTCGCCAATTGCCCATTTAGAACATGGATAAGGGATACCCTTTTTAGAACACGTATAGATATGTATAGATTGATTATTTTTTCAAAGTAAGTACAAAAATCTCAAAAATCAGTCGAAAGCCCGAATAAATGTTGCATATAAAAGGGAAAATATATATATATATCGCGTGTCGGTTGACCCGTACCTAAATACCAGGTCAGTCATGCTTATGAAGAACAGAGTTGAACAGAGTATTAATGAACTTACACAAGTAAGCAACTCTGGGATTATCCTTCTCGATCTCATTAGCAACACGAAGAATTGGTGCAATCGAAGCAAGAGAAGATGGAACAAGCTCGCTGTCAACTCCATCGGCATTCGGATCAAACATGGTGGAAGTCCTCGTCATTCTCCTCGACAACGACCTCGGAGGACCCACGTCATCTTTGGTCCCACTCGTACTCGCCATCCCCGCCTTCGAACCCTAATAACCCTAATTTCCAGCTGAAATTTGCAGGCGTTATCTGTCTCTCTGTCCGGAATGCTGCTGAAGAATGTGCAACTCATAATCATGATTGTGTTTTATGATTTAATTATAGAGTTAGGGGTTGGAGATCCTTTGCTTGTTGATGATGGGCAACGATTACGCTTTTAGGGTTTCTCCGGTAGCAAGTAAAGAATGGCAGCGTTTCAAAGTGAAGTAAAGCATCAGTCTATGATTCTGGTGTTGCTTTTGTGCTTTTAGGGTTCCGATTTTGAGATAAAACAATGGAATCGAAGATGCCATTGAAACACTTCCCGATGACAGTTGATTGTCTTTTGCAATGTGCCGTGTAAAAAGAGAGGTTCCAGATTAACGCATGCGACTGCTATCTGCCATTACCGCGCTTTTATGTGAAAGTACAAAACAGAAGAAACTGAACCTCGTTCTCCAAAGGGCCCGACGGTCCGTAGGCCCAACAGTATCCAGGTATGTATCCGACCATTCGGGTCCTTTTAGACCATCCATATTCACAACTTAATCCAACTCAACCTTTTAATAAAAAACTAATTTCTCTCTCCTTCATATATACAACCCAATCAAACCCAATTTTTTACTCTCGTTAACAACTCAATATTTACTATTTTTTATTAAATAAGTATAATTTATATTAAAAAAATACATTTTTTAAATGAACTCTGTTTTTAATAAAATTTATACCGACATGTTCATAAAAAAAAGTGATTAAGACCGTTTTTTTTATTTTTTTTAAATGTTAATTATTGGAAGTTATTAAAAAAACAAGATTATAAGAAAACTAATTGTTATGATAAAGTACAAAAAAAAAAAGAATAAAAAACAAATAAACAAAGATTGCAATCTAGATTGGTGAGGCACCCTAGATCGTGAACCATGAGATTTTTTATTATTATTTTTTTTAGAATAGTGGCACAATCCAAAGAAGGATTGCTAATGGCTATGGTCTTAGAAGTTCGATATCACTTTCAAGGTTAAAATATCTTTTTTTTACCAAAGGGGTTTTGCCCTGGCGGTACCCTTGTCTTTCTAAATGTAACGTCACGGGTTCAAATCTCTCCTAATGCAAAATTGAGGTCCTTGAGAGGCCAGGGAGTTTTCAGGTGCGGTTTCCTCCTGAGGTGGTGGTGGGGTCTCAACGGAGGTCATGGCAACCAGACCTTGGTGACATGGTCTGAAAATCAGTTGTTAACACGTTGAGATCAAATGCCGTTTAAAAAAGATCAAATGTATTATAATCGTACATTCGTACTATAAGATCAATTTATCAAGTATCGGTAAACAATTGTGTGGTATAAAATATAGATTAGATTGTTGTTTAAAAGAGAGGGAAAAAACAATGATAGGTATTATCAACTACTTCAAGATGGTATTGTGATAGGAGACTTGGTTCTTCAATGGAGGCCTGTTCTCCAATGGACAGGCAAATTGAACGGCTAGCCCGCGGTCAATGATAGATGCGTTCGGATCAGTGATCGAACATAAATACATAATGCAATGTTGGTGCATAAATAGTGGTTCGACTCTATATGTTGTTTTAGGTGGCTTTTAACCTCATTGCTTTGTGCGAAATTCTATGACAAGATGGTCAAAGAGAAATGTCTTTTAATGTTTACAATTTTAATAATGTGATTATGATGCATTCTTGTATATAAAAACATCCCAAAAATATAATAGAAATGTATTTTGTGTCGATGATAACAATATAAATTGCAAGTTATAAAAATAAAATAGAGGAGTGTGTTTTTATCTTTAATA
Organism: Mikania micrantha; assembly: GCA_009363875.1. NCBI lineage: Eukaryota > Viridiplantae > Streptophyta > Magnoliopsida > Asterales > Asteraceae > Mikania > Mikania micrantha. The sequence continues at coordinate 88,684,405 of CM018694.1, read as the reverse complement.
GAATGAAAAACAATGATTGTGTTAACCCAAAACAAGAAAGGTGAAAGGATAATGCTGGGTCGCGTGCTACCTTGAACTTATGTCGTTGGTGATGATATCATACTAGATATCAAAACACAAATAAAAAACACATGTTGTGAAAACAATAACTCTGTTGTAAGATACCAAAGCAGAATTTGTCATTAAGTTAGCATCCCTTGAAGGTGAACTACTTTATCGTGAAATTCATACTTCGTCTGAAAGCTGCAACCACTCCACCATCGCTAATCATATCATACAACTATACAAAGAAGTGCAAGTATAACAAATTGTGAATAAAATGCCAGTCAGAGTCAATTTGTTCTTTTCCCCGTCCATTGAGAGGTTCTCAACGCCTTTTATATTAAAAGGTCATGTATCATTTGCATTTTATTAAAGTTTTAGATTATTTTTTATCACTTAAAATATTTATTAATACGTAAATTAATCATTTTATATCAAAATATTATTTTATAATTGCTAAATTTTAATTGCTAACTATTTAATATTTTATATTAAATCCGTCTAATACACGGGTTAATAACCCAGTTATAATAAATAAACATATTTTTTTCCCACATGCTAATTTATTAGACTATTAATGTCACATGTCATTTTTTAAACTATTATCACTACTTGTAATTTTCTTATCCTCTCATTTATTCTCTCTCATATTATATGATAATTATAATTATATTCGTTAATTTATCAAATAATTATAAATATAATGATAATGATATTGTATACCTTTTATATATTATAAAATGTTTTAATAAAATAAAAATGAAGTGTTTTTTATCAAAAAAACACATTTAAAAAGGTTTTAAAAAATATTTTTTTCCCTAAAAATCAAATTAAAAAATGTGTTAAATTTGTAGTTGAATTTTTGTAAAAATAAGTTGTCTTTAAAAAGTATAACAGGTTTTCTTATAAAACCATTGTTGTAAAAGTCGCTAGGTGCTAGTCGGGCGGCGAGGCACCGCGCTAGGGATTAATCGGGATTAATCGGCGCTAGACGGATTGAAATTTTTATATATAATTTTACAAATATTTATTATATATACACATTAATATCAATAATTTAATATAATACTTCAAATATATTCAAAGTTTATAGATTGATTTCGATGTTTAGTGGCAGGTTTCAATGTATCAGATGTTGAATTTAATGTTTTAGAGGCATATTAATTATTTGGGGTTGAGAGGTGTCTCGAATAATCACTTTCTAGGTCTTTTTTACTCAAGAAAAGTCAAAAAAAACAAAAAATTAAAAAAAAATAGGCCGCCTAGGGCAAAATCGAGAAGGTTTCTGGCCGCCTAGGCCGATTTTTACAACATTGTATAAAATACATAACATTTTTTAATTCAACCTTGTAACACATAAGATTTAACCTCCTAACTATTATACGAATCCAAATCAATTATTCAAATATTATTAAAATAATCTATCGCTAATAAATTGCATTCATAAATTGATATAAACTAGTGAGATACAAAACAATTAAGTTGTTGACAAATGTGAAAAAAGGTCAAGAAGTGGTTTAACGAATTAGAGATAGTTTTCTTATATAGTTATTATATATCTTTTTGTTTATTAAATATAACAGTATGGGACAGACTAAAAAGTTAAAAAAAAACTTGTTTTTATAGCTTTAAAGGCTTATGAGTTATACCCCATGATATAAGGATTATCTAAATTTTAAAGATTTGCTTTTAATATCTATGTATTATAATAAATCAATGTTTTCTTCTGCCATGTGTCATTAAGCTAGATAGGTTTTGGGATTATTTTCCCACTCATTTTATTAAAAAGTCTTCAATATTTAATATAGAAATTAAATGTTTAACAAATTTTACGATATTAACAACATTACCATTATTAAAATACATTAACTTGAATCAATTTATTAACATTAAATTTACCATGTATAACAGTAAACACATGATCATTGTAACAATAAAATTTTCAATTTATTAATTAATTAAATAAATCCTACATGTTAATATTATAAAATTATTAATAACATTTAATTTAAATAAATTTATTAAAGATAACTTAATATTTTTTTATATATTAGTAGTTTAATTTATCCACTTATATAACATTAAGAAACTTAGGTAATAAAAAATAAAAAATATGATAACAAAATGGTGGGTCATTTTGCTTTTTTTAAAACTAAGTTTTAGAACAAAATGTATCCGAAATATGTGTAAAATCATATTTAAAAGTCACATATATAAATAAAAAGAAACTCATACAATGAAACAAGTACGACTATAATAAAAGTAAGTAGTACTAATTATTTTCTACATATAAAACTATGTATATTTTGTACAAAACAATGTTACTCACATAAATTAATTATATTTATTATTATAACAAAATCATTATATTATAGAAAATAATCATACTTATAATATACAATATAAGTGTTTTTAATTAAAATTTTGGTAACCTATATGTTTTTTTTCATCGAAAATATATTTAAGTTCATATTTAATATTAAAACTAAATGTTTGACAAATCTTAGGATATTAACAATATTACCATTATTAAAAACTTATAATTTAATTCAATTTATTAACATTATATATACCATATATAATCGCAAATCTTTGTTATATGTGTGTATATATATATGAAACAAATAGTCAAATTAACTGTTGAAACTTAATAAAAAATATTATGTAGTGCATTTTACCTATTTATTGAAGATAAGTACTTTGTACTTCATTTCACATTTATTTATTATGTTTATTTTTAAAATTCAAATAAGTAACATTTCAATATCTATTGTTTCTTTAAATGCTTTTCATAATGTATAACATTAACTTTCTTTAGGAATTTATTTTACATAATTATAAAACACGTTTACATTAACTATAATTATAAAAAAACTCTTATTTTATTCTATAATTTGTAGGTAAATTAAAATGTTTTATTAAATTACAAAATAAAAAATACTTCAACCTTTGGTATATATTATTTTTTATTTTGTATGATTATTCTCTAACATCCATTTTGTTGAAAAGTAGGATTTAAGATATAAATTTATCTTTTTCTGGCCTTTCACTGTAGTTAAATTACAATGTGTTTTTTTCATATATCAAACCGAAGTGATTTTTATTATAAAAATATACAATTTAACATAACTGATTAAAATTAACACCAATTATCAAATGAATTTTTGTTGAAAAGTAAATAATTTTCATTTATCTTCATATTAAGTTGCACATTTCATTACTTAATTCAAAGAATAAATTGTATATTGTTAAATAACATCCTAATTTTTATATGCGGATTAATAGAGATGTTTTATTTATAGTAAAAAAAATACTTTAAATATTTCATTATGTAATATAATCAATAATCTACTTAATTACCAAATATCATATGAATATTATAAAATAATGGAATATTAGATGTGTTTTTTATATTATTACATTTTGTTTTGCTTTCTTATCTTATTTATTAATTTTATTATATCATTTTGTTAATATATATTATTTATATCATATTGTTCAGTTTTTTTTTCAAAAAGTCAAAACTATGAGTAAAAAATATATAAAATCAACAATAGTACGACTATAAAATCAAACGGTTAATCTTCATATATGGATGACATTTCCAACAAAAGTGATTATTTAAAAACTAAGCTTTTATCATATTATTATATATAATAATATTTTCAATTTGTTCTTAAAATAACTTATGTAGAAAATAATCATTTGTAAATGCTTTAGTATTTCATTTTAAATCATAATTATATCAATTTTAATATTTTATATATGTTAACTCATAAAATTTATGTAGTTCACATTTGAAAATATATTATGTTACTTTTATTTTTTTACCAGGGTTTAAAATTCAAAAATTGCATGTAACACTACTCACGATGCTCGGAAATGATATGAAAATGTATTTGGATGCTTAAAGACCTAATTTAACACAAATGTATTTCAATCCATGTCAATTAAATATTCTTATTATTATTATAAGTAAAAGAAGAAAAGTAATAACTCTTATTTTCTTCTACTATAATGTAAAATATAAAGTTTTGTTAAATATAACAAATTACATGTTTTTATGACTCTACCTGTGTTATACACGGGTTTATAAACCAGTACATTATAATATATAACAGTGTAGATATCCTTCTAATATGCTATAAGAATTGTCTTAATTTAAAGAGACTTATTCAAATAACCATTATATCCTTCTAATACCTTAATATTCTATTTTAAAATTTTAAATTTAAAACTATATTTTTATTTTAAGTTTGTTTATTTTTTCAACTAATATTGGGATTTATATATAAATATATAATTCATCGTATCCAATTTTTTTCCTGCAAATTTTCACTTATAGTTTAACTTAAGTAATTCATCTTAACTTTTTTATGGTTTAAAACCCTAATTATGAACGTCACTAAACAATGAGATAATACACAATCATATTACCAGTGAGACAATTCCTTCATTTATACGAACCAATCAAGGTTGGTCATGTGCAAAACAATGCAAAATGATTTAAATCTAATATAACGATGAATTACGGGGCAGCGTACGTCGTGCCATTGACATTAGTAACTCACTTATCTTATTTTATCTTATCTTATCTTACTATTATAATAAATAAACATTTTTTTTGCCACATGTCAATATATTAGGCTATTATTGTCACATGTCATTTTTATATACTCTCGTTCATTATCTCTCAAATTAAATGATAGTCATAATTATATTATATAATTTATTAAATAATTATAAATCTAATGACTAATTATATTATATACCTTTTACATATTAAAGATTAGTTTTAATAAATCAAAAAAGAAATAACTTTTTATCAAAAAACATAATTAAAAAAGTTTACAAAACATAAATTTTTTCTACACAATAGCTGTTTTTTAAAAAAATAATTACTTTAAAATTTGTAGTTTTCGTAAAATGAAAGTTTTGTAAAAATAAGTTTTCTTAAAAATATTTTTTTTAAAATTTTTTTCTAGGTCCCAGTAGAAAAACTTTTGTGCCTTACACACCCTTAAACATATTATTTACCAACACCTGTTAAAACAAGTTTAAGTATGTTTACAGACTTCACAAAGCATTTATTACACTAAAGCTTCACAAAAGTTCGATTATTTAAAGATTAAACCACCATACGAGCCTCCATGTTTGATTCTCGATCACCATCACCGCTCACCCTACTCCTTTGTACCTGTAAACACCACATTTAAATTCACCATTAGTTTGTTAGAACTAAGTAAGATTACCTCACTAATTCACCCAGTGTATTCCATAACACCATATGGATACACTAATGAGGTTCCAAATAAAATTTGTCAACAACAGTCGACCACATACAAAACGATTTACTAACGGTTCGTTTTCAACCAAAACCTCTTTATATCTCCCATTCATGCACAATCGTTATAATTTAATATAACACAGATATAAACACACAAAACTCCAGTTATGAATCATATTTCACAAAAAATCACAATATACAGTTTGACACTTGAATTTCAAATGTCTACCCCCTCATAGGTCATATATTGTTCACACACCTTGTGAATCAATTACACTGGAATTGCAAGTCTTATGTTCACACACCTTGTTAATCAAAACATGCACATTACCAGTCCATCGTTTGTTCACACACCTTGTGAATCAGTTACATTGGAATTGCAAGTCTTATGTTCACACACCTTGTGAATCAAAACATGCACATTACCAATCCACCGTTTGTTCACACACCTTGTGAATCAATTACATTGGAATTGCAAGTCTTATGTTCACTCACCTTGTGAATCAAAACATGCACATTACCAACCCACCGTTTGTTCACACACCTTGTGAATCAATTACATTGGAATTGCAAGTCTTATGTTCGCACACCTTGTGAATCAAAACACGCACATTACCAATTTAACATCTACACATTCGTAGATCACCACATGTTCACACACCTTGTGAATCATGCAACAACAATAACCACAATCGTTTATATTCATTTCAACCAACTCAACGAATCATGTATACATGCTAAAAGCACAGTTACTTGTAGTGTGGACTCACCCATTCCTTTAACTACAAGTTCAATCAATTATGTAACTTACCTTAATTTGAAGAGTTATCAAAAATCTACAACTCTTTTCCAGGCCTTCTAGAACTAGGTTCACCTCCTCTTCTTATTATATATTCACACATAACAGAATTTAACAACATGAACACACCACTTGTGTTATTTATGTAATATAATTCATTTGACCTATTTCATTCTTTATTTTCATTCAAAACATCATCGAGGATTTTATCAACAACCCATGTGTAAAAATTAATCTACACATGTTCTAAGTCATATTATCAAAATTTCATATTTTGTAATCCCTTACTAATAATTAGCATATCATGCTAAAACCATTAACTTTCAAGTTTCAACATTAAATCAACATTGAATTGGATCTATCATTCCAGAGGATGATCTAAAATCATAATAACCATGATTTAATCATCCCACTGGTTATCATACCAATAATACGGGTTTCATGACAATCGGACATTATAACGGATCAAAATCAAGATTTCACCGCTAAAACATATAGTTCCTCGTTTCTAATTATACCCAATCAGTACACAATGCTCACAACTCAATTTAATCCGTATATCATCAAAATAAATGGGATAAAACGAATCGTTACCCTTCAAACGGATTTCTGATTGAAATACAACGATCTGGACGTGTAGAAACGATCCACGGCTTAACCCGAACGTCTGGATAGCTTCAAAATTGATGTTAGGAGCTTAAAATTCGTATATGTGTGTGTTTATGGTGAAAAGGATCGAGAAATAAAGATAGACGTGTGTTTGTGAGTGAAATCCTTTGAAGATAAGCTTTTTGCCGCCGCCACAGACGCCAGGCTCATCGCCCCGCGTGGCCGCTTGGCCCGGGGCGTAGCGCGCGAGACGAGAAGTCACAGACGTTTTTATCCCCCCGCGCGTACCGCCTAGGGTTGGCGTGTGGATCGGGGCGTACCGCCTCAGGCCATTTTCGTTCATTTTTCGATTTTATCTTCGTTTCGTGATTTCGGACAATTCGTAACTCCGTTTCGCGCACGGTTTTCGCCCACGTTCACGATTTCTTACCTACTTTCAATTTTTAATAATCACAATCGTTCTATTGACGATTATTTCAAATGCATTCATTTTATTAAAAACGGGTCGTTACATAGAAAAACTGATTTTATCAATTAATATGATTAATTGACTTTGATTAAAACAAAAGGTTACCTAAAATTCCCAACATGTGTAATGACGGTTATGATGTGACAGAGGTCTTCATTGAAGGCGATTACGGGTGATAACACAATGATCTTATCAAAAAAACTATCAATATAAAAAAAAAAGTTTACGTAAGGGGGATCTAAGTGTAAAATTTCATTCTGTGCACTGTGAGGACAAAAACGTGAACTTTCACAAGTATTAAAAACAAGATTTAAGGTTATTACAAGGACCCTAAATAAAACTTAAAATTCAACTAAAAATATAAAACTTGTATTTAACACCCTTAAGCACGTCTGAAGTCAAACGTGGTGGGGATGAAGTGTGAAATTTGAATTCTCCGTTCCCTCGTATACTGTCTCTTCTCCCTTTCAAATTTCGAAAACGCTTATAAGAGTTAGGGTTTTCAATTGCTGATTTTATGCTTCTTGTTTGAAATTGAATCTGCAGATCTTCTCCACCGGACGATGGGCTGTTTCTTCGGCTGTTTCCGCGTGAGAGACGACAGCCGCACTCCGATTAATCTCCTCGCTGCGACCCCAAAGGTAGGATCTGCATGTTAAGATGTTAAATATGAATGAATCATAGGTATTTTTGTTTCTGACTTGTGGTTGTTTCGTCATTCAGGATCCTGCCGTACCTGCAGCTCGAAATGCTTTATCGACTTTGCTACTTTTCGAAGGTAGGAGTTGGTACTCTCGTAGTTTCATATATACTGACCTAATTGCATCTATTAGATTGAATTCCGTTATCCTGATTCGAACCGATGCTTCCATGTTGTACGATTTATCTATACAATCGGTCTTCAGAAATACTAATTCGTTTACTGAATTACTGTTAATTTAGCTGAAGATAGATATCAGTCGTCAGTTACAGACAGGAAACACAGTGTTCTAGGATCTGCAGCTCCTGATGTCACTTTGGACGAGCTGAAGGTTGAGGTAATTCTTCCATACATTGCCTTACAGAACGAACTCAGAGCTGCACGTAGGATTGGCACATGTGTTTTCAACTAGAAGGCACACTTAGAAGGCCTTGGGTCACAATAGACTCTAACTTTTGAAAAGCATGATGTAGACGTTTTAACTTCTATGTTTCAGTAAGATGAGCTTTAGTATCATGCTCTTGTCTGTCCTTTTCGCTTGATAGAACTTAATTTTCATTTCCCTTCAGAATTTGCATACTTGATCCACTTTGTCGTGTGTGATATCTTCCATTTTGATTCAAGAACTCTTGGTTCAACATAAATACATAATGACCAGCCTTTTATCTCATAAGTTAATAAGATGGACTTTTTTATTAAAAATCTCTCTATGGCCACTTCTAAGCTCCAAGTATAATAAACAGGTGCCAAATGTGAGAAGTGTCAGACTATTAAGCATATACTACTTATAGCTTGTAGTTATAAATGCTTATGTTATCAGGCAAATGAACCCAACTGTAATACAATATTGCTTATGTTCTGAGGGCTACACACATCATCATTTGTAGTGTTTTGTATATGATACAAAATGCTACATTGGTTTTGGAGATATATGTTAAGAATATTCATATGTGAGTTGCATTAAGAAATAACAATCTAGGCCAAATAACCCAGAATTTCTCCACTTGTGAAGCAAAGGGAGAATGCTTAAGGCATAAAGAGCATTAACATTGTAGACGGGCAACCCAATTTGAGAGATCTTCGCTCTCTTTTAGTCTTTTTTTGATTAACAAATCCACGTAATGGAAGTGCAAATATAAACCAAGGTGCAAAAGGAAATATCAACATGATCTACCTTTTGTTTTACAATAAACAATACCCCCTTACTCATGATAACTGTAAGATCTTTTTTATCGGGGTTTTTTGAAGAATCCAATGTTTTCATTTTTGAATATATTTGCCTTTCAAATTCATTGATTTGCCTATTAATAATGATTAAGGGATATAAACAATGATGATCGTGGTTCAAATGTTTCTTAAATTGTCTTTTAAGGGGCATATTAGGCATTTGGTTAATAGTCAACAGTCAAAGGCTTCTGTTAAGTTATCTGTTAAGTTAAACATTGCATTTTTCCTAAGACAGAGGGATCCACCTTTTTATCATAAAGCTTTCTACAAGGATAATATGTCAATGCTAGATATATTTTTTCTGAACAGCTTGGTACGACAACACGCAAGACGAGATTTCAACCGTCCCTCGGATTTGACACTATGGGGCGTATGCCCGAGCCCATCCTAGAAGGAACCCCACAATTGGGTAAACTTCCAGCGTGGTACAATTATAAAGCCAAGTCGATGTAATTGGCACATGTAATTTCTATAACAGTATCAAAAAACTTAAACATAACCAAATCTTAGTTGAATAATACATCCATTTTCAAGTGACAAAATAAACTACAGTATTAGTTAGTTATTGGAAAAGAATATATCACTAAATCAAAATCTCACATCTTTCTCATATTGATCCACAACCAACAAGTAATAAGTGGTTTTCCAAAACCTAAGTTCAAACTCATTTTAGTGTATAGGTTTGAACACCAAAAGTTATTATACACTTTAAATGATTAACATGATTTGTTGCTTATAATATTTTAGTCTACAGATATACAGTTTATATCTCCTTCCCAAGTTGAATCTTAGGTTTTTAATTACCTCCAAAAATATAATACATATTTATCTTAATAGAGATGATATAATGCAAGGGCATGAGCTCTAGTACAACTGGCCATCTAACTAGGAATTGCATCTTTACAGGCTAAATTTCTTAAAGATTGTGGCACTTTACCTCAGACTCCAACAGAGATTCGAAACATTGAAAAATTGAAAAATTCAAACACTCAAAATGGAGATAAAGAATCCTCAACATATCATTCATGGCTTCAAAATGCTAATATTGAAAAGGTCAAACTAGAAAAGCAACCTGGTACACAATTTACTCCAGCTAAACCATTTGAGGAACAGGAGAATGGATCAGATTCTTCATCACATTCACCAGAAAGGTAATTCCTATTTGAACCAACAACCAAAAAGTTGGTTAGTTACTGGTTTCATGTAGTCCCATCAGTTAGTTAATTACAATCACTCAAAGTTATGGTTGGCTTTTGATTCTGGAAGTTGCTGCAATTGTGTCTATTAAATATGCTGTGATTTGACCACGTAGTTTGCCTCTTACAGTTACATTTGAATTGTTTAAATGTAGTATGTAATTAGTCATTAGTCTGTTATAGTTTTCCTTGTATTTCTCATAATTTCCTGCTTTACATCTTTACACACTTTTATTAAGACCACATAGTTTAACTTTCTCAGTTACATTAGAATTTTTTAAATGTTGTATTATGTGTCACTTATATTTTGAGTATGAATGGTATGTTTGTGACTAGAGATGGCAAGTTGGATGGGCCAGTAATTGGTAACGGGTTAAATTGGCTTAGATCAACCCACAAAACTTTTTCATCCATTTTTACGAACTTTATAGGTACTTTGTGAGGCATGATTAAAATTATATTGGTACAATATTAATCAAATTTCTTGTAATAAAGCCATTTTAGTGGTTTATGAAATGACCTTTGATTAGGGCTGTAAACGAACCGAACGAAAATTCTTGTTCGTGTTCGTTCATTAAGGAATTTAGCTTGTTCACGAATGCTAACGAACACATATTATTTAAAAAATAAAAATCAACATTCTAAATCTCAAACATTGGAGATAAATCATTTATAAATATATAAATTATTATAGGATTAAACTAAAATAACTTAAATATTATGGTATTAAACTAAATATTAAAAATTAAAATTATACAACATATCTAATGAATAAATATAGTAAATGAACTTAACTGAACATAAACGAACGTAAATGAACATGTTACCGAATGTTCACGAACACAAATGAACGAACACGACCTCTGTTCATGTTCGTTCGTTTAACTAAACGAACGGAATTTCTTGTTTGTGTTCGTTCATTTATTAAACGAACGAATATAAATGAACTTCCCGCCGAACGGTTCACGAACGGTTCGCTGAACGTTCGGTTCGTTTACAGCCCACCTTTGATCATTGGCTCATTCTATTTCCTTTTCAATTAAACCTTTCTTAATATAAGTGTGCCAAAATTGCCACCTTTATTTGTCACAAAAAGAAAGAATTGTTTTTATGATGCTTGTTCTGTAGTTGTGTGACTGGGCATAATTCAGAGAGACTCAATTCTAGCTCAGCTGAAGGAAGTGGAATTAAACATGAATTGGGAAATGCTGACAGCCATGGTGATCTGGCACAGTGCGGAAACAAATCAGTTCGATTTGATTATGAAATTGATGCATCTTCATTTTCATTAAACAGTTCATCATCTGAAGTTACTTGCCAAGAATCAAAATTATCTGGATATCCGAGTGATTACAGTGTTTCAAAACCTTCACCTTACCCCACTCCTCTCAGCCTAACCAATGACATGCAAACACCTGGCACTGTTTTCCCTCCATATTTACACAATAAAGAAACTGAAAAGAATCAAAGGATCCGATCTCAATATATGTCCTCAGTGCTAACCCCTGTTGAAAACGCTACTCAATTGAAGAAACTAGTGGAAGAAAGTTTTAGTTCTAAAGACTACTCTGCTCTATCAGAAGAACATCTTGAAAAAGGAACAAGCACAGTTAGCAAGGAATTGAATGAGGATACAAGTTTGTCAGCATGGTTGCCACCCAAACAGAAGACCCATCTAGCTGGCAACAACCGTTCATTTATTGGCAGAACTCCTGTTGATAGACCTATACTGGGAATGGTTGCAGCTCATTGGAATGCTGATGAAATTGTTGACTCTCCACCAAAGTGGTGGGATGGGAATGGAATACCTAATTCAACTAACAAGTACAAAGAGGTAAATTTTGTTGGTTTATTTTACATGTGTAATATGTTTTGTTAACAAAACATGCGTGACTTGGTTTTTTTCAATTGCCTTTGGTTTTGCAGGACCAGAAAGTTAGTTGGCATGCTACACCATTCGAAGAAAGGTTAGAGAAGGCTTTATCTGAGGACAGACTTATTGCTGAAAGGTATGTTTAACCTTGTGCAACAATGTTCATATTTCAAAATCAACAATCTATAGTAGTAGCGGTGTTCGTTCATAGACCTTTGACACTGACAGAACTACTTAAACCGATGCATGTCGGTCGGTTCAAACCTTAAAACTTTCTTTTTTTTTTTTAAGTTTTGGAATATGCAGTATTACATGTCGGCTGTACGCGTTTAACGCATCTTTACCATTTTAAAATTTTTAATACAATATTACTAACTAATAATCTTTAATAAAAAACGGTTCAAACCATCAAAGCTGAACATCAAACTCATGAACTGCTAGAACCTGTTGATCCATCCAACTTGGCTAGTTTGGTTTGTTTATTAAATTTTCATCTGAATCGGACTATAGACATCCCTAAATATATTGAAAATGGTTCTTAGTAGTGTAATTATATTATTTTGGCAAAGCCTGGATAAAATTTTTAAGACAAACATCCACAGACATAAAACTCTTCATATATAAATTATACCCGCATATAGGTAAACTAGAAAAAAAACTTAAATATATCAAGGGGATATTGAATATGATATTGTATTTTTGTCACACACAGCTTAGATATGACCCTCTCAAAACATATTTCGGTTAAACTACATCACTTTAGCTGAATGCATACAAACCTTTCTTTGTAATTTTACTCTCCACAACAAATTTCTTTTGTTTGCAATGTCTCTCATAGCACACCTCTTGCATGTGTTAAGGTGAATATAACCTTTTAATTCCATGAAATATTTTGAACGAAAAAAACTTAATGTATAGCGTAAAATTACAAAAAGTAGTTTCTAAGTACTTAATTATGGTGACCTGGTTTTGGTATAGATTAATGATAACGTTGTAGTTTTGAGAGTTTTAGCATCTAAGCTTAGGTGTGTGACAAACTATATTCACATTTCTCGCATAATAAACACTATACTATCAAATACTATACTATCAATGTTTATTATTGTTCTTGACATTGGCCTAGGCGGTTGATTAATTGCGTCTAGACATTAGGTGGTGTTGTCTAATCAATCAATTAATCAGCTGGAATAAAATCAGGCTGAGGCGGCCGGAAAACCGTAGGATTTTGGCAAAATTTCAACGAGCTTTGAACTTCCGGCCATCTACCCACATTTAAAATTCTGATGAGTTTTCAGGCTATCTTTGAAATTTTGGCAAACCCCCATATATATAAATTTGAATATATTTATAAAGTTATGTAAAAAATTTGGTTTTATATATCTATATATACATATTATTTTGAAAAATTGCACATAAAAATTTCGATCTAGTTAATCCCTAGTTCATACCTCCCCTCTTCACTAGCGGCTAGCATTTTTTCAAAACTGATATTTATGGTTCATCCTCCTTTTGACATTGGTTTTTAGTTTCTAGAAAATTCGTCATTAATGAGCCACACTGAAAGGTTTTTGCTAAGCAGGAAGCAACTCGGAATGACGCCTCTGCGACATGTAAGCTTGAATGAGAAAGAGGAACATGACGCTACAAGCCATTTTGAATCTGGGCTAATCTTCAGTGTCTGAAGATTGAAATGTAAGTACTTATTGAGATCAAAATATAATGCATCATTAACAGTATGGATTGTTTTCGAGTGATTGGTTGATGGTTAACTTAACTCTTGTCTTGGTTTTTTTGTTCAATCAATAAACCAAGAAAAGTTATTGTTTGTACGAATGACTGGTTTTAGACAAATAATGTAAATATATGACCAAAACCAAACACATCACTTGCAGGTGGTTGTAATGCAGCATCAATGTGTTTTTGTTTCTATGTATTCTCAAAACAAAATTTATATTTCATTGAACCTTATTTATAGCTCCGTTATTAATAGTGAGTATGTTTGTTTGTTTTGTAAAATGCAAAATTTTTCTCTCTTTTGAATGTTTAAAAATGCTTCGTTTTGTGCAAAGCAACAAATAAACTCACACTTTTATACTGAAACTTGAAGTGTATATTTCCGACCTTCAATCTTCATCATTTGCTTGTTACTCACTTTGATCTCACCAAATTGTTTCTTTATGTTTGGTGTTTCAGACATTGCTTGATCATGTAACATAAGCTCATCACACAATTTAAAAACCGCATTTGCTTCGCCGTCTTTAACACATATTTTTAGTCTCCTAGGCTTTTCAATTTTCATGACACTTGCGCAATTAACTTGCATATGGCATTTTTTCAGATGTCAAAGTTAAACACATCTTCAAGTGGGTCGGGTGACAAGTTAGAACGAGTTTGATGAATGATAAGTGTGAGTCATGCTAAGTTTAAAAAAATCTGTTTGAGTATAAATGGGTTGTTTTTTAAAAAAACATTATTTTAATTCAAGTTAAAAGGAGTTTTAAGTAAACAAATAGTTTATTTGTGTAATCTTTGGTAATTTTATTATCAAATATATTATTGATAATTCTTGCCTATTTGAATCTATTTTATTATCATAATCATTAAGTTTTCATCTTGACTTGCATTTTGTTAATGCGTTACTTATTTTAACACGTTTTATATTATGATATTACATATTTCAAAATATTTTTAACTTAAAATATAATAATTGTTTTATCAAACCAACTCATTTTATCCGCCTTTAAGACTTTAAGGTAAGATTCATAAGTTTAGTCAAAGTGATACATTCTTAAAGTTGTCTATTCATCAGACAAAAGGGTTCAAGCTTATTATGCAAAAGCAATATTAGAATTACATAGCGATGCATATTAAACAAATTTTTTTTTCATTGGTTGTGTAATTGCAAACAAGTTTCGTGTTTGGAGTTTAGACATTTTACTTTAAAATCGAAACATTTGAATATCTGAATATGTGTTGGATTAATGGGTTAAGAAGGTAAAATTTCTGAAAGAAATTTCATATACTTAAGAATATATTATTAAATAATTTGTATAGAATAAAGTTTGAAACATATTATTAAACTAGATATATTTATCCATATACAAAAATGAATATAATACAAAAGACAAGTGCCACCTGCCTTAAGATACCTAAAAACTTAGGTGGTGTTTGTTTTTTAAGAGGTAAAACATCTGCGGTCTGCGGACCACATCTGCAAACCTCTTTTGCAGAAGAGGTGGACCAAACATCTGCAAATATCATCAAAGATGGTGTTTGTTTTCCAAAACCTCTTCAAACATAAAAACCTCTTCCCAACCCACCACCCCCCAACCACACCGTCGACCATCGAAGACCCCACCCACCGCCGTCATCTCCGATCGTCCCCCTCCACCTACCGTTGAGCCACCATCTCCGACCATCGAAGGAACCCTCTGGTTCGCGACTAGGGCGGAGATCAAACGAAGGAACCCTCTGGATTCTGTCTTCATCCGTCGAACGAAGGACCGACCTAGGGTTTCGATCGAACGAAGGAACCCTCTGGAGATCGAACGAAGGACCGACCTAGGGTTTCGATCGAACCATGGTTCGCGACTAGGGCGGTGGAGGAGACCGCGACGGTGGAGATCGAACGACCTAAGGTTTCGTCTCCCCTTTCCTCCGATCGAATCAAGGTTCGTGACTAGGGCGGTGGAGGAGGAGACCGCGATGGTGGAGGAGGAGACCGCGATGGTGGAGGAGGAGACCGCGACTAGGGCGGTGGAGGAGGGCGGCGGCAGTGGAGGAGGGCGGCGGGCGGCGGTGTAGATCGGTGGTCTCCTGTTCGTCGATGGGAAGAAGAGGGAAAAAGGGTTTGAAGAGGTTTGAAGAGGTTAGAAGATGATGGTCCATGTCTTCTCCAAGAAGAGGTTTCGCAGACGTTTTTTAATGAAATGTCTGCGAGAAAACAAACACCCTACATCTTTCCTTGGTCTGCAAGGTGCAGACAAAAGAAGTTAAAAGAGGTTTAGAAGCTCTTTTTTAAGAAAACAAACACCACCTTAATGTCTCCATTATCTAATTTTTTTTCATATAGTTAAAAATATATTATTGAATTATTTCTATCGAATAAAGTTAGAAAAATATAATTAAACTAGATACATTTATCCATATAAAAAAATCAGCATAGTTACAATAGGCACGTGCCTATTGGTTTTGGTTTAAAAATTTTATTTGGTTTAAAGATAAACAATTTTTTATTTTAATAATATTAGGTTAGATACTCATTTATTAAATGAGTTGAACAAGAAAAAAAATATTAAAGAATTAATAATGAAAATTTGTTTCAAATATAAGTAGTCTTTGCATAGAAATTCTAGAAAAAATATACTATTTTACTTTGTAGAAATTAAACAAAAAACTCAAAGCAAGATATATATTTGGCTAGAGAAAATCCCTACAAATAAATTATGTGCCAAATTAAGTAAAAAAGAAGATATTGAGAAAAGTGTATGTATAGATTCATCCTTGGATATTGAGAAGTCGCCATTTTTTTTAACGGCATTTGATCTCAACGTGTGAACCACTTATTTTCAGACCATGTCATCATGGTATAGTTACCATGGCCTTCGTTGAGACCCCACCACTACATGGTATAGTTACCATGGCCTTCGTTGAGACCCCACCACTACTCCAGGAGGAAAACGTATCAGAAAACCCCCTGATCTCTCAAGGACCCCTATTTCGTCTTGGGAGATATTTGAACTCATGATCTTACATTTGAAAAGCCAAAGGTACCGTTAGAGCAAAACCCCTTTGGTAGAAGTCGCCATTTTGGAAATGATTTTTCTAGCAATAGACATAAAGATAACGTCGGTCGTCTGGTAAGAATACGAAGTTTGATTATTTAGAAAGATCATGCATCTTTTTTTTTTTCTTTTTTTTTTTATCATTTATGATTATTTTACATGATTTCTTGAAATAAAAACCCCATTAAATGCATTTAAAAAGT
Organism: Mikania micrantha; assembly: GCA_009363875.1. NCBI lineage: Eukaryota > Viridiplantae > Streptophyta > Magnoliopsida > Asterales > Asteraceae > Mikania > Mikania micrantha. Next base: position 88,667,216 of record CM018694.1, on the reverse strand, counting down.
GCTTATATGTGTTGTTAGGTAGATACCTATCTCACTTATTTTAAATCTTAATATCTACAACTCATGCAAACTATTGGGTTTACATTAAAGACAATGAAAGGCATCCAACCCTCATCTTTATTTTGCAATAACTGCAATACAACCGATTCTAAACCAAAAGTGGTACCTTGTGATTGTTGTGGCTGTTGGAAGAAGGTCTTACAAATCCCATGGTAAAAATTGTAGCTCAAGGATGGATGCTAAAAATAGATATAATCAAGGATTGACTCTAAAAATAAAAAAAAAATAAAAACTTATTATATACTCACAAACTTAGAAATTAGAAACATCATGCCTCAGAAGATTAGTAAATAAAACCAACATGTCACCTAACCTGACCTAGAGGTGGGCAAACAACTAGTTTTAGAACCGGAGTTGACTACCCTACCCAGAACCGGAGGCGATCCCACCTGAACTGACGGACACAAATTGTTCTCGTTTTCAGATTAATTATAACCGGAACCAAAAAATACCAGAACCGGTTCCAATTGGCCGAAAACTGGTCAAAAACCCAAACATAACCATAACTGGTTACATTTCCCTGGTTCATGACTTTGCTGACTAAGACTGAAACCAATTTCTATCCATAAACGGTTCTTAAAAAACCTAATTTGCCTGCCTCTAACCTAACCCAATTTAGATGCCCAATGATGGCCATAAAGCATCAAATCATCAATCAGATACTTGCAGCCTTAGAATGATACCAACAACAAATGAGTTGACACTTGACACTATAACCAAAAAAAATTGTAACACCCATCTACATAACAAACCTAAGATGGGTTTGTAAGACCCAATTCATGAAAAAACACCAACTTTCTAAGTATTTAATGTCTCACGTTTTGTAATACCGTACAAAAGTCTCTACATCATTACACAGGTTACCAAATTAATAAAAATCAATCACAAATAGCGAAAACAAACTAATAATCAAAAACACAAATATCAATTATAATGGTTGATTCTACTGATCATTTTAGTCATAATCACCCTAATATTCAGATATATAATAAAATTTATTTTTTATCAGAGCCCCGAGTCCCTGACCATATAAATAATAAATCTGACTGCAACATCTTAAATACGACTCTTATGAATATTTTTCGTGAATTTGTTAATAAAAATAAAATTAATTTGTGTGCACAATATTTAAAAATAAAACAGTTGTTTTTTTTAATAGTAAAAACTAAAGTATATTAACAAAATAAATAAACAAATAAATAAATCGTTACAATCTAGACAATCGTCATCGTTGGTGGGTCGCTAGCCGGACTTTTTACGGCCTCTTCGGATCACCACCGGCGGTGCAGAAATTGCCCCACCGTACCGACCAAGTAAACGTATCATTCAAAGCTACGATCAGGTACAACTACTACTTATAAACCCTAACACATCCTTCAAAATAATCATCGATCCTTTCTAAATCTTGATTTCCAACAACACCAACCGACAGTTTGTTCTACTGGTTTACTACTATGGCTACCAATGGGGCTTCATCTGTGGTAAGTTTGTTTTCGTTAATCTTCTACTTTTGTTGCTTCAAGATGGTTTGATTTCAGATTTCAATTGAATTTGCTGTTGCAATTTTAATAAATCAGAGAGATGGAGATGGGGCTAATGCTACAGAGGCCAGTTTGGATAAGATTAAACGACAATTGGCATCTGGGTCGGGTCGAAAGCTCTTGCAGGGTCCTCTTCTTAAGCGATCTGAAACGGTACTCCATTGTCTCTTCTTGAATTTTATATTTGAAATCATATCACTTCAATTTCAAACATGGAGTCTGTTTGATTCGTCGTCAATTTACTTATGTGAATCTAATCCGTGTGAATTAGTAGGGTTTTTGATAAGTTTTGGTTAATGATCAGGAACGTATCTTAATTCTTAAATAGAAAATTGTGAGTAGATCAATTTAATTTTTAGTCAGATGATTACTCAATTGAAAGAAACCTCCCAAATGAGTAATGACTAGTATATATCTGCACATTGTGCATCTCATGACTTGCCAATTATAAAGCCTTTTGGGTTATAGCTTAACTAACAGAGAAATGAAACCCTAATTCTCTATTTGTTCAACTAAAAACTTAACTATCAAGAAAGCAAACTCGTTGATGGGTTTTTGAAATGGAGGATATCATTGTAACAGACTATTATCTGGTTTATTATTCTGACCTATAGTTTCAATTGCTATATTGTGATAGCTGAGGAAATGGAATGAAAGATGGGTAATCCTAGACCCAACAACAGGAAGAATGGAATATAAGTAAGATGCTATGCAGCAATTACTTCTTTTCATTAGAGGATCTGGTATTATAAAAGTGCATCCTTTTCTAAATACTATTAATGTCTACAGAATCAGAAGAAATGATCCAAATGTTAAAGGAACTATTGTGTTTGATTCAAACAGCACAATTATGACATCACCCTATAACTTCCAGTAAGATCACTGCTAAACCTTATAGTATGCTGGATATCAGATGATCACTTTGTTAATCATGCGCCTTTCCTTTTTTGAATTTTCAGTGGACTGCCAAAGTATGATAACTGTATTATTTGTATCCACCACATTTCTGTATTCTGTATTGTTATATTTTGGATTCATATGTCATTTGCAATTAACATTCTTCTTTTCAAAACATCTCAAATATTTGAAGAAACTGTTGCATGTGTTACCCTAACTAGATTTATTAGATATTGCTACACCACAAAAGAAAGAATATTTTCTCTGTGCAGAAACTCCAGGTGCAGCTAGAGCTTGGGTGGCTACTTTGCAGTGAGTTGTAATTTATAGAGGCAATTTTTATATATACCCTCCTAACTTGCAAAATTATATATTTCTCTAAATTATGCTTGAAGTATGTAATTTTGCAAGTTAGGAAGTGGGCGTATGTAATTCTCTCTATTTTATATGTTGCTTTTTGCATTTTTAAAATACTATTTTTACTTGATTTCTTATAAAATATCTATACATCCAAATTTGCTCTCATTATGAATAATTAGGTCACTGATGTTTGTTTTTATCCTCTGCACAAAAAACAGTGCAACACAGTTGGTATTAAGGGCACATAAAGAGGCAGTAAACTCGTTAGCTGGAAATAGTAATGCAAATCTAGGGACAGTTTCTGCTCTTGTTACTGCTGCAAATTCAACTGCTCTGGAATCTTCCAAAGAAATTGAGGCTGCAATGCAGATTTCAAGGAGAAATGCTTTGGGATCCATGATGAACAAAACCCCCGATGCCCCATTGGATGATTTAACAATCATGAAGGTATGATTGTAAAAAATTTGGATCACGCAAATCGCAATATGATTTATCATTTCATATCATTATAGGAGACACTAAGAGTAAAAGATGAAGAGCTGCAAAATCTAGCCCGAGATATTCGTGTTAGAGATTCAACAATAAAAGAGATAGCAGAGAAGCTAACTGAGACAGCTGAAGCAGCTGAGAGTGCTGCATCTGCAGCTCATACAATGGATGAGCAGCGGAGAATCGCAACTTCTGAAGTTGACCGATTAAAGAAAGAGTTGGAAAATAAAGCCGTGTCTTACAGCATGAAGGTTTGTATATATGTTATCTACAGGTGGTAAGATGGGTGTGGCAGGCGGGTTGGGTAATGAGTCAAAGTGGGTTTGGATTGGGTTGATAACTAAACATTTATTTTCCTTTTTGAAGAAATTTAATGTGTTGATCATGATTAGAAGAAATATTTTATTCCTTTAATAACGTAATTCCTTAAATAAAAATAATTTAGCTGGTTGTATGAACTGTAAATAGACTTTGGACGACTTTCAACTCCGTTGCCATGTTCGCCTTTTAGCCGATTTATTTATATTTGACTTTAAAATTTTCTGAATATTTGGCCTGTCAACTAGTCAAATGATGATATGACACCTGACTTGCAGAGTTGCAGGTAACTTTTGACCCATGTATCCTTTTTTCCTAACATAGCACCTAAAAGTATTTTTTTAATGGAACGGCAAATCTATCCTACTCCTACTAAACTATCCAAATTAACCGCCCCTTGCCTGGAATGAACCCGAGACCTCCCTTTTAAGAGGTAGTGCCTCTACCAAGTGGGCTAGTCCTTCATTGGCCCTAAAAGCCTGTTATCTTAGGAAATTCATTAAATAAAAATCTTGAAATATTTGGGGGTTTTCTAATTGGTAAAATAAGCTGGCTACCTTTTGATGCAACTTACCCTTGGGATATACACAACCCAAAATCGCTAATTTACAAGTTAACAGGTTGAAACCGAAACCTCTAATATTTTTGTTTAACCCTTTGCTTTTCATTAGTGGGAGCAACAAATTTTACATAGATAACATGCCAAATTTTTTGACTTTACAAATGCTAAATTTGTTTTTGGTTTTATAGCTAAAAGATTTTGAAGAGAAGGTTATGCTTTCAAGTAAAGAAAAAGAACAACTTATAATACAACGAGACTCGTCTCATCAGGAGGCACTTTTATGGCGATCTGAGCTGGCAAAAGCTAGAGAACGTGTAGTCATTTTAGAAGGAGCTGTTGTAAGGGCTGAAGAGAAAGTTAGGGTTAAAGCGACTGAAGCTGAAGCTGCAATAAGGGAAGCAACAGAGAAAGAAATTGCTGCTAGAAAAGAAAATCAAGAGCTTTTGGCATATATTAATATTTTACAATTACAACTTCAAAGGTTCGTTTAGCAAATTCATCCCGCCCCATTTCACTATTCTTCTTATTTAATCTTTGGTTCCAAAATGTTCTTGCCGTGGTGGGGGTTAAACAGGTAATATTTGGTGCATACATTTTGTTGGCAATACGTGGTTGAATTTTAATCGAGTCATTTTTATTCTGTCCTAATTTTATTATTTATGAAAAATTAGTATGGATACGATTTACAAAAATTATATGGTTTTAATGGTGCTCTAGCTTTATAATAGGATTTACGAGGTTTTATGCTCATTAAAAACACATTACACAACTGCTAATCCATTTTAGCTTCCTTTCGACCTTCTTTTAAACCGTTTGACCCATATATACTAAAAAATAAGTAGCTAAATAAAACATTTCTGGTTCAATTTTAATATGTTTGTCTCTTCCCTGTTAAATATATAAGATGTGTCACACTCTGTACTTCCTTCTCATCCGTAGTTTTAGCACTTCTTTCTCTTATTAATTAAAAATGGTAAAAAGTATATTTAAAAATTTAAGAGAAATTTATATGTTTAATAAAAGTTTTATAATAAAAGATTATATTTTAAACTTTCAAATTTTTATTTATTATTGATTAAAATTTTCAATCGTTTTTAATTTTTAAATTTACATTGTTAATTACTGTTTATTTTTTTATTTTCAACTCGTTTAATAAATGGGTTTTCTATCCTAATTTATTTATATTTTAACAACAATTTTTCTCACCTTTTTTGTCCAATATTAGACTAGAACCCTCAACATATTTTAGGACATATTTTAGAAAGGTGGACCTTAACACACCTTGAATTATTGGGACAAATGCCCTTTTATAACCTAGTTAGATATAAAACATAACCTGAATCATTGATTTTACTACCTCTAGTGCCTCATGTTAGTTGCTGATGGAGTGTTTATGTTTCCTTAGCACTTTAGCAGTCAGCAGGGGACTCCTAAGCCAGTCATATTAAATTTTTGTCTGGACTTTTAACTTTATGACAAAATGTTTCTCAATTATGATTACAAAAATTACTGTCTTTAACTCTCAATAATACTTTTTTTTTAACTTTTCATAAATGAAACAATTTGGGAAGTTTTACCCATAAAAGACACACGTTGGGCTGTTGGCCAACTTTCCAGATTCAACCCATTTGGCCTCTAGCTATTTAAAACTTTTTTACCCTGTTTGACCTCTAAGAGATGAAACATAACATGAATCATCTATAGGCATACCCTCGTGTTATCTGCTGATATTGTGTGTTTGTTGTGGTAGCAGACAGGAGGAGAATACGAAGCAGGTCATGGAGGAAAGAGGAGAATCTTGCCCACGTGGCGATACTCAACCTCTAACTATACACGTGCACCCATCCGAGGAAAATGTGGATAAAGCATGCCTTAGTGATTCCAGGAATATACCAGTTTCAGATATAAATTTAGTTCACCCATCGTCATCTCCATCCTTAAATCAAACAGGTCCAATGAATGATGGTGAATGGAACGATATAGAAGCAACCGAAGCAAGAATAGCTGATGTTCGGGAAATTGCACCTGATACTGAAGGAAATAGTCTGGATATTCCCGTCTTTTTACAGCCAAATGATACACAACAGGAACTTCCAACAGATTCGTACCATCAGCCTTAGATGATGTATGGCTAAACATAAAATTGTTTTTTTGTTGTTACTGAGGATGACTTGTTTGGTTATAGGGTGAATGAGTTGTGAAAATGATTTTGTAAAAATCATTATAATTGCTTGCTGATTATCGAGCCTTCTAAATAGACTATTTTTGTTGATTTTATATGTAGCATGAGGCTTGACCTGTTTGTGATGACGTGTTTGGATTGTGCTTTGAAATTGATTATCGCGTGTTGAAGTTGAAATATTCATGATTATCTTGCATATATATGAGTAAGGTAATTGGTTTTGGATAATTACATATTGCAAAAGAAAGCCACAATGCGAGCACTAAAATAGGTCCTATCATGTAAAGAAAAAATCATAAATTGATGATAATTGAGATAAAAATTAGACCATAAATAAAATAATGTTTTTTACATATTAAATTTATTTTTGTATAAAAAAATTATATATAAAATATATACTTAAAAAATTCGAAATTTCAGGCCCCTTCAAAAATTGGGTCCGATACGGTCACACCTTAGGCGCGCCCTTAGGGCTGACTCTGACTAGAATTGTGAGCAGAGACTAACAAGCAAGATGTTGATGATGATAACACAAACAGCAAGACTTACCTATCAGGTCACAGTGTCACACTTAAACAGTAAGATCTTTCTGTTAAATAGGACTGTTAAGGTTGTCCATCCAACCAGAATAAGAAAAACTGAGGAACCCAAAACTTTACTAATCATGATTATTATTAACACAAAAAAGGAGGGAAAAAAAAAAAAGAGCAACGAAGCTTGTGTCTTGTGTGATTTACATAGTTCATGATTTTGGTTTTAGGGCGCCCCGGCCATTCACCACTCACTCCTGCTAGTAATCAACCAATAATGATTCAACCCGTTAATGGTGTTTGTTAATTCTGTTCAAGGGATCCAGTCAGATTTCGGATTAGACAGCTGGGCGTTCTATGTCAGCAGGCCCGCTCATGGTATCACTGTCCATGCTGGTTGTGCGGCTCCTCCTGTTCCTTCGTTCCTGATTTCGAAAGTAGAACATGTTAAACTAGCCAAAGTAACATATTAAGATATCATTACTGGCACTGCTCATCATAGAATAATATATCTGGAAGCATGAAATAAATCCATCAAAAAGTACTAGAGATGAACATGAAATATTAATAATGTCATCCAAGCATTAATTTTCAACAATTGTATTTCTCCAAAATTAGAAATTTTAAACCAAACTTCCATAACATGGCCTACATGAAAATGCTAAGAAAATCTTCTTGCAATTCTTTATGGCAAAACATGTGAATTTAGCACTGGTCATTGGACCATCATATTCAAGCTGTTTGTATTAGGGACAAGAATTCATTATAATGTAAAGCATCTAAAGTTCTAAACTAGAGCTGAGTCTTGACCCATTTGTTTATATGGTCAATTCTGGTTAAGTTGATCTCTAAGGGGTCAAATATGTGAAATAAAAACAGCAAAAAAGGAAAATAGATCAGCAGTCCTGCAAGGTCTATATTTAATGCATAAAATCTCATCAATCACTTCAATAAATGAGAATTGATGAATTGTAACCACATTTGAAACACTAATTATTTAGGAAAATAAACAAATATGTATTTAGGATAAAAACTAGGTTTGGATCCTCCAAACCTGTCTAGACTTGTACCAAAAAATTAAAATGTGTCCACCTGTTACCCAACCTGCCAGACCCACTCATTATTCACCTCTAACCAATGCCTGTAAAATACAACAAAAAAGAAAGGCAAGTATTACCTCACGATATGGGAAGTCTGAATCAAGCATTCTCACAACCTGACTCATTTTAGGCCGTTTCCCAGAGTCAGGATCAACACATCTAAGTGCCACCAGAAGTGCACGTTTTAGAGCATGTGTTGAGGGTTTTGGGTCAAGATTTGGGTCAACGACTTCCTCCGCTCTTCTATTTCCCACCATCATTTTTAGCCACTCAACAAGATTGACCTGATAGAAGTTTAAAACGTTTGAAAATTCAAAATTGTAGCAATCATGATAAAATTGACTTCTTTACTAACTCACGAGTAGACTTGGGTATGTTTTATATCTAATGGATGAAACCAGTAGATGGATAGATTAGCTTAGAAGTAAACCAGTCAAACAGGCCGTAGTCACCCAATGTGCATAAAACCAGTTATATAATCATAACAAAAGATTAGATTCTTATTGGAATAATATAATTTCTGAAATAACATGACACTAGTTATTGTACCTCAGTAGCAACACGATTGTAATCCACTGGATCCCTTCCAGTTACGGCTTCCAGAAGGAGCACACCAAAACTATAAATATCACTCTTTTCATTTAGCATGCCAGTATTTGCATATTCGGGGGCCACATAACTGTGCATATTTCCACATAAGTACAAACATTATTCATTCAAGCACATTTGCAACTCATGTTACATAGAATGGTATAAAACTACAAATGCATCACAAGATGTTTAATTTTACCCAAATGTCCCCATAACTCTGGTATTTATGTGACTTTCTCCTGAATCCAAAAGCTTGGCCAATCCAAAATCAGAAAGTTTGCCATTGAAATCATGGTCAATCAAAATATTGCTAGATTTTATGTCTCGATGCACAACCTTTGGTTCTATAGCTTCATGTAAGTACGCAAGCCTACAAAATCAGAACCCAAAAGTTTCCAAATCTAAAGAAATATCTTCTCAAAACAAATTACACGCAGACAACAAAAGTCAAATATGCATTTAAGAACAAAAGGTCCATGTTGCACAAATTTTAATTTAATTGAATAAGTTGATAAACTTATTAAAATTTCAATAAGTATATGTCCCCCAAGCAATTAATAAAAAGATTCACTTACGCTTTTGCAATACCAAGAAGGACCTTCATCCGCGCTTCCCAGGTAAGCACACCACATTCTTGAGTGTCTCCATGAAGCCATTGTTCCAGGTTTCCATTGTCCACATACTCATAAACAAGCATCCTAAGTGTTAAATAAAGAAAACAAGAATTATAAGTCGATAGTGAAATTTTGGAGCATTTACTTTGAAAGGATCAACTTTTGTTGTGTTTTGCCTGAAAGGGTTGAAACTTGAAAGTTACCCAAACTATATTTTTATAGCATACAAACTCCTAATTATTTAAATTTAAAGACATAGGTTGTCATTGTTATAAAATTATCTCTGTAATCATAATTAAAGCATTAGTAATCTATAAGAAAAAACTTCAAAATGGACAAAATGCGTTTGTGGGTCAACCCGAACCACTCCAGCCCAAACTAAAGAGCGTTTCTGGCTGGATCCATTACCCAAACCAACATCTTGCCATCTCTAGTCAATAGCATTCTTAACAAACATGAAAAAGCATTAAAAATTAACTAAAAGGACCAGGAGACCAGCTAGCGAATTAATACTGTTAGATTTCATATTTTCTCAAACGTGAGACTTCCTTCTTCATTACGTGAACATATAGATAATACAATATTAACACTTGACACCCCTAACTATACAAATATTACAAACTCATGTCATTACAATTATCTAGTCTAATATACCCCCTCAGTCTAAGGAGGAGGATTACGAATGCTTAGACTGGATCTGAAATCTAGAAACAAAACACTTGGAAGGCCTTTTGTAAAAATATCTGCGAGTTGATAGCGAGATGGGACATGTAAGACACGAACTTGACCCAGTTGAACTTTTTCGCGTACAAAGTGGATGTCAATCTCTATATGTTTAGTTCGTTGATGTTGAATAGGATTCCCGGACATATAGATGGCACTCACATTGTCACAATAAACTAGAGACGCCCTTCGAGTGGGACATCCAAGTTCAAGAAGAAGATTTCGAATCCAACACAATTCGGCAACTACATTTGCTACTCCACGGTATTCGGCCTCTGCACTGGATCGGGAGATAGTCGTTTGTCGTTTAGAGGACCAAGAGATGAGGTTGTCTCCTAAAAATACGCAGTAACCGGAGGTGGATCGTCGTGTGTCGGGGCAGCCCGCCCAATCAGCATCTGTGTAGGATATAAGAGAGGAAACGGGACTGCGTTTCATGTAAACACCCATGGGTAAAGTCCCCTTTATGTACCGAAGAATCCGCTTGAGAGCATGAAAATGAGTAGAGCAAGGGGCATGCATATGCATGCAGACTTGTTGAACGGCATAGGAGATGTCTGGACGAGTGAAAGTTAAGTATTGAAGTGCTCCGGCTAAGCTGCGGTATAAAGTAGGATCGGATAATGGGTCGCCTGCTTGAGCACCTACTTTTCCGGCTGTATCAACGGGCGTGTGGGTCGGGTTGCAGTCTGCCATGTTTGCTCGAATGAGAATATCTTGTGCATATTTTTGTTGAGAAAGGAACATGCCGTTAGAATCCCGAGTAACAGAGATTCCCAGAAAATAGCTTAAAGGGCCAAGATCTTTCATAGCAAACTCGGACCCCAACAAGGTCAAGAAGTGTTGTTTGAGACCATATGATGAGGATGTAAGAATTATATCATCAACATATAAAAGCATATAAGCCATATCCTTGCCTTGTTTGTAAATAAACAAAGAATGATCGCAAGAACTATGTTGGAAACCCAATGTGGTTACGTAATCTGTGAAGCGTTGGTACCACGCGCGGGGTGCTTGTTTCAACCCGTAGAGAGACTTTTTCAGTCGGCAAACATGGTGAGGAAAGGAAGGATGCCGAAAACCCATAGGTTGATGCATGTAGACCGTTTCTTTAAGATTGCCATGTAGAAACGCGTTTTTGACATCTAATTGATTTATGTCCCATCCGTGAAGCAAGGCGATGCTTAAAACCGTGCGAATGGTCGCCGGTTTGACAACTGGGCTGAATGTTTCATGACAATCTACACCGACCTGTTGAGACCTGCCATCACAAACCAAACGAGCTTTGTATCGCTCAAGTGAGCCATCAGATTTAGTTTTGTGTTTAAAAATCCACATACAACGAATAATGTTCATGTCTGGACGTCTAGGCACTAACTCCCATGTATTATTATCAATAAGCGCATTAAACTCATCGGTCATGGCATGGGACCACACAGGAATGGTTAAGGCTTCGACTGGGTTTCGAGGAAGAGGTTCGAAGGAGGTGGTAGTGGTGTGTAGGTTAATGGGGACTTTAGGCTTAGAATTGCCAGTCATGCTACGGGTAACAATAGTTCGGGGCGGTGGGGGAGGTGGTGGTGGCGGAGGAGTAGGAATGGAGGATGTGGCAGCATGTGTGGTGGCGATAGGGTGTTTTGGACGGCGAGAGTAGGTTTTCAGGGTGGAGGTGCCAGATTGATTTGTGTTGGGTGGAAGAGTGTTTGGGGTAGTCGGAGAGGTAGGTTGGATCGGTGATTGTGGGGTAGGTTGGACCGGTGATTGTGGGGAGATAGTTGGAGAGGCTGGTACTGGAGAATGGGGAGTGGATGAATTTTGGGTCACCGAGGAGACAGAATCCCAAAATGAGGGGTGGAGAGTTGAAGAGGAGAAAGAGTGTAAGAAGTCATACGAAGGTGGGGTCGGGTGAAGTTTGGCAAATGGGAAAACAGTTTCGTCAAATAGGACATGACGAGAGACAATGATTTTTCGAGAAGAAAGATCATAGCATTTGTACCCACGATGGTTAGAAGGGTAACCGAGAAAGACACAAGCCATAGATCTATTTTGTAGTTTGTGAAGTGAGGTGGAAGGAAGAAGTGGATAGCAGAGGCATCCAAAGGTGCGAAGATGGGTATAAGAAGGATGCTTATGATAAAGTAGAAAAGTTGGAGTGTGATTGGCTTTAGTTTTAGAAGGAAGAATATTAAGTATATATGTTGCCATTTGTAAAGCATGATGCCAAAAAGTAGGGGGGAGAGACGCATGTGTAAGTAGAGTGCGAATAATGTTATTGATAGACCGTATTTTGCGTTCTGCTTTACCATTTTGAGAGGATGTGTGAGGACAGGAGAAACGGAAGGTCATACCATTTTGTGTGCAAAAATTATGAAATGCTTTGTTGTTATATTCGGTGCCATTATCGCATTGAAAGCATTTAATTCCACGTTCAAATTGGTTGACAAGAAATTTATGAAAGTTGAGAAATATGGAGAAAACAGAGGATTTGGTTTGAAGAGGAAAAGTCCATAGGTAATTTGTATAATCATCAAGAAATAATATATAATAATGATGACCTCCTGAGCTACGTGTTGGTGAAGTCCATAAATCACTATGTATAATATCAAAAGGTAAACATGTAATAGAAGTGGAATCATAAAAAGGTAGCTTAACATGTTTGCCAAAAACACATGATTGACACAATTGTCTATTTGACAAATTCTTAACAGAAATACATTGTTGTCTATTCAAAATACGAAGAAGTGATAATCCAGGGTGTCCTAAGCGATGATGCCATAGATCCTGGGACAAAACAGCAAATGTGGAAGGACTGGTAGACTTGACTGATGAGGAGGTGATTGGGTAGAGATCTCCGGTACTGTCACATCGGAGGATAGGAATCCGCGTCAGGTAGTCCTTCACAAGAAAACCAAACGGGTCAAATTCAATTGAAACATTATTGTCGGTTGTTAACCGACGAACAGATAAAAGGTTCTTTATAATGTTGGGTGCAACTAGAATGTTATTAAGTAAGAGAGGTGGATAGGGTGGTGATAAAGTGGAGTGACCCGTACCAATAATTGGTATGTGATGCCCATTACCAACGACAATATGATTTTTAATACTATTATTGACATAATTTGAGAGGTTACCTGACGAGTTGGCCATGTGGTTTGTTGCTCCTGTGTCAAGATACCAATTTTGGTCTGGATTGAGAGTCATGGTGTGCAATGCATGCTCAATGTTGGTAGGGTTGTAGTAATCATCAGTGGCAGCATAAAACTGAGAAGGGGCAGGTCCAAGAACTCCAGCTGAAGGGCTGCGATTAGAAGGTGGTCTGCGATGGGTAGTGGGCATGGTTGGGTAAGGGACCGGAGGTGCAGTCCAGGGCTGCCAAGGCTGTTGTTGAGGCCATTGCCAATTTTGAGGAGATTGCATCCATGGAGGTTGAGAGGTATAGGAAGGCCGACCACGTGAACGACCTCTACCTTTGCCACGGCCCCCACGGCCACGGCCACGTTGTCTGGAGTCGAAAGACCAGCGGCCACCATGAGTACGGGTGGGCTCGAAGTACCCATGATTATGGGTGGGCTCGGAATATCCACGGACATTGGTGTAAGACTGAGGTAGAGATGAGTTGCGATCAGAAACTGTGTTAGGAGTGGTAACGTGGAGTGCCGTGTCAGGCGAAAGTGGGTGTTGTTCGGCCTGCCTTGTTTCTTCCAGAACCAGTCGGGATCGGGCTGTATAAAAATCCGGCAGAGGCTGAGTTTGTTGTATCATCATCCCGACAGCATCAAGTTTACTGCCTTGCACCCCGGCTATTAGCTGTAGGACTAGGCGATTATCGGAGACTGGAGCATCAACATTAGACAATTGATCAGCAAGGGTTTTCAGTTCTTGACAATAAGCAGAAGCTGTGGAAAAGGATTGCAACTTGGTATTGGTAAATTTATTTTCAAGATACAAAGCCCTAGAAGTTTTATTGTCTTGAAAAATATTTGCCAGGGATGTCCATGTTTGAGCAGCAGTGGAATTAGGTTTAAGAATGGTGTGGAGAAGGTCGTTTGAGATGGTACCATAGATCCATTGTTTGACAATGGCATCTAATCTAGCCCAAAGAGGGTCGACCGGAGGTGGTGCTGGTGGGGCTTTGTCGGCGGCAGCTGAGGGTGCAACCGGAGGAGGTGGAGGAAGAATGTGATCGAGAACTTGGAAGGCTGTGCAATGAATTTTGAATAACTCAGACCATGAGGTATACTGAGAATTCTCCATCTCCAACGTAATAGGAATGAAATTACGTATGTTGGAGACTGTAATTGCAGGGTGTAAAGGGGTGGCAGCCATGGAGAAGAAAATACCTCAATACTCACGCAAGGAAGAAAGGAGATAGAGGCGAGATTGAAAGAAATGCTGGAATGGAAGCACAGGCGGTCGACGGTGGTGGTCGACGGTGGCGGGGCGGGTCGACGGTGGCGGTCGACGGTGGCGGCAGGAGTGGGGATCGGTGGGGTAGGGTTACGCCCTGGCTGATGATACCATGTTAGATTTCATATTTTCTCAAACGTGAGACTTCCTTCTTCATTACGTGAACATATAGATAATACAATATTAACACTTGACACCCCTAACTATACAAATATTACAAACTCATGTCATTACAATTATCTAGTCTAATAAATACAACAAAAGTTAAAGAAAATCACAAGGAAACTAACACTTAGTTGAACTATATAAAGAAACAAATGCACCTTTGTGTTCCTTCCATGCAATAACCTAGAAGACGAACAAGATTTTTGTGTCGAACATGTCCTATAGCTTCTACTTCAACTCTAAATTCTTTCTCTGCCTGCCCCCTATGCATAATACCACACAATCATGTTATAAAATCAAAATAACAACCTCAATTATAACAAAACAACGCATTTATAAACAAAATATTAAACTCACAGATTGTTAAGTAGCTTCTTCACAGCTACTTCGGTCCCATTAATTAACGAGCCCTTATATACCACTCCATATCCACCCTCACCAATCACATTTTCATTGGAGAATCTATGTGTTGCTTGCTCAAGGTCTCTCAGAGTAAACCAGTGACCCCACCCTAAATGTGAGTTTTCAGGCAACCCGATAAAAGGAGAAGCCATTGCACCATGAGATGATGAAGATTGCTTCCACAAATATCCAGAAGTTCCTTCTCTTTCATACATTGAACTGCTTTGACTTAGATTATCAGCATCACCAGATTTGCTCACTCCAAGTTGAAATAACATCTTTCCTGAACTTTTATTACCACCGGGTTCATTATTATTGATTGTTGATGGATGTTCAAAGTTATCATGCGGGCCCGGGCCTCCAACACTATCAACTCTTATATCTTTCGGTACATTTGGAATTTGGGAAAGTGGGTAGCTGTTTCTTCTTCTTGATTTCCTTTGCCATGTGACCCACATTGACAAGATGCATAGAAAAATACAGATCAACACACCAGCACATAAGCAGATCAATACCCAGAGTTTAAGACCCATAATTGAAGTCTTTTTTGACAATCCGGTATCTATACTTGACATTTCTGGTGATGATAGCAAGATATGAAAATTCTATAGCGTCTGCTAATTCATCTCCTTCAAATTCTCAACAAATCACAAAAATAGTCAACAAAGGGAAGGGTAAAATACATTAGCAGTATAACACATCAATTTATCATCCCACTAGATTACATCCTTCAATTGCCTGATTTTGTGATGCAATTTAGCCAAAAATAACATCAACAAGCAAAAAAAGTATTCTACTGCTAGGTTTTTAAAAGCAGAAACACTAATCCCAAATCAAAATCCAATCTTTGACATCGTATGATGAAAAATTGGACAAATTTTAACACAATCTGACAATAATCGTGCTAATGCAATTAAATCTGTAAAAATCATGGTATTTAAAGATCACATTTGATAAAAATTAGTGATCTAAAAGAAGGGAAATGTATTGAAAGACTTACTGCAGATGCAATTGAATCTAGTCCCACTTATTGTTCGATCAGAATCGAAAGACCCACAAGAACAGTGGTTGAATTTTACAAGAACAGATTAGTAATTGAGGAGCATTGCACGCAAAGCCACCGAAAGACAAAATCTGAAGCAAAAAGGAGTTTGAGGTGAGGGAGAGTGGGCCAAGAATTTCAAGAAATATAGGTAGAAAAAAAATCTAGACACCACACCAAAGCGAGTAATAAATGCAATGATTTCGGAATCACACATTTCTCGAACCGGGTTTCTTAATTTTTACAAGTTGGATCAACTTTAAAAAATTAAAACCAACCAAATAGCATCATGAATATTATAATCATAAAAATTAAATACAACAAAAAATGAAAAAAAAAATAATTAAATAAAAAACTGAATGAATATTAAATAATGGATGTCAGCGGTCTAAATCACATACATGTTAAGATTTTTTTTTAACGACGAATGTTTCAATCGTGTGAACCCACTGTTTCCATACCATATCATCAAGGTTTAGTTACCTGGACTTTCATGAGCCACCACAACCACCCCAAGAGGAAACCTCACTAGGAAAACCGCTGACCCCCCTCAGACTCATTTTTGTTGCGGGAGAGATTTGAACCCAAGAAGGCAAGAACTCTCATTTGGGAGAATCCTAAGGTACCATGTTTGATAGATTGAAGTAAAAAAAAAATTTAAGTTGAGGAAAAAGTAAAAACAGTCGGAAGAAAAAAATCACAGATACGAGTTGTCGTGGAATTATTACATTGAGTGTTAATTTTAATTTATTTAAATTAACCCAATGAAGATAGATCGCTAGACAATGCTGATGACCCGGCTCACCCATCATCCAAAAGAAACCATCGTCTGAATATCCGTTGTGGTAAAACCTCAGGGCCACTTGAATGTTTCAAGTGATACTTGAATTTATGACCTTTACATTAGAAAATCATGAGGTTGCATTCTTTCAAACTAATTAATCTAGGACTTATTGGCTCGGACGATAAACACTTGATTTCATGTTTTACTATACAAGTCTGGTAACAAATACAGTCATTAACATAACATGAATGCCATTTTTTTTCTTATTGAAATTAATTTATATTTATTTATATTTCTATATTATATAATAAATAAAATTTTTGATATGACACATTTTATTTTCTAAACTATCTAAAAGTTGTTTTTCCCGGCACTCCTTTTAAATATTTATATGTTATCTTTTTATTTAATTTTGATTTGTCTACTCTCTTTCATACTAAATATTAATGATTTTATTAAACTTGATAAATAATATGATTACATTATAAATCCATTCTTTAATTTTTATATAAAACGTCTTTAAAAAATATATATACTACATATATTATGTTAAATAAATAAATTTTAAAATTCAAATATTTAACATATGTAATACACAAGCTTTAACCTAGTTCATTTACATATGTTAGCTTAATATCCAGTTATGGTTATTATAGATAAACAAAAATAATAATCATGGTTGACATGTATTATTTGTGCGTTAAGTTTATTAATAACAATGGTGTAAATGAAAAATAAAAAAAATTCAAGTTGTTATTTTTCATTTTCAATTAATCATTTATTTGAGTCCGGTTAATTTGCTGTCTTTCATTATCATTGTATGACTTCTTCTTCTCTCTTTTTTTTCCACAAGAAGTCTTTTTTTTTTCCACAAGAAGTCTTAATAAAGTTAATTCCAGTTAATTCTTAACATAATATATTTATTCATATAACATATTATATACGATATGGTTTAAGCACTGGTTAGCACCGATATATTTTTTGGCCATTAATTTTTTACCACAAATATTTGTTGTTTGACACCAATGGTCCTTATATGTGTGTTAGGTGTTTTTATATTTAACGTTTGTGTGTCTTTTTCTTCGCCAAACTCTATTCCTTTTCCCAATTCATTATGACAATTGCTTTCAAAATGAAAGAGTGGGAGAGAGATAGATAAATATAGAGAGAAGTAGGGGTCGAGCAGAGTCAGGGGTCAGCTCAGACTCGGCTCGGATTGTAAACCGAGCTTGAAATCTTGGCTTGTACTAAGCTCGTTTTTAACCGAGCTGGCTCGGCTCGGTTTTGGCTCGGTTTTTGCATAAAAAATTTAATATTTAAACTTCATTCACCACAACTCGGCTCGGTTCGTTTTTGGATCGTTTTTGCATAAAAAATTCAATATTTGAATAGCATTCATCTCAATTCGGCTCAGTTTTTACATAAGACAAGAGGCGTGAATATGTGAAGCTATAAATTAACAATATGATTTAGGAATTAGTAGAGCACGTGAGAATGGATATTTATTTCGTATTTCTGTCATCTTTTCATTCATTATTTTATTATTTTATTTTTTTTTGCATAATTACGAAATAACACTAAAGTATATTTATTATTGAAAATAACCCTATAGTTTTATATTTTAGTATAGCATGTTGTACAAACGAGCCGAGCATACGAGCCGAGCAACAAGCCGAGTCAGCCCTGGCTCGGACTCGGCTCGGTTACAAACGAGTTTTTTTCCGAATGAGATACGAGCCGAATCCGAGCTTCGAGTTTTTTGGACAGCCTTAAAGAGAAGGATTATGATAGTGGCTGATGGCAGTGACAATAATTATTTTCTTTTCTCCGATAGACTTATCAGTCTTTCTGTTTTTAGAATGTTATTACTATTTTGGGATGGTGTAATAATCATTTTAATTTCGGTATCACTGAATAAAATAGAAAGAACAATGGTATATTGTGGTGATGATCATGTTGACTACTACATGAATCAGATCGGGCATAGGATTAAACTAGATTTTTAGCGTGGCGATTTAGATGGTAAGTGGGGGATTACTTGCCTGAAAACCGACATTGCATCCTGGATTCTAATTACACACCTAGGCATATAATTGTTGTAAAACCTATCCATATGATCTTTGAGCAAATGTGTCCCAATATAGAGTTGTGCAAATCGGTTTTTTTAACCGGTTTCGGTTAACAAAGTCAAGAACCGGTTTCGGGTCCGGCCGGTTTTTGGCCGGTTCTAATTTGTCTGAAAAACCGGACCCGTTTGTACCCATTGGTTCGTATATGACCGGTTTCGGTTCGGGTTCCTTTTTTTCCCAACCTCTAACCATCTGGTCCTGGGTTTAAATCTCACAAGAGGTTTTCTCAAAGTATTAAGTTTACTTCTAAACTTGTAACTTGGCACTTGATATGATCGGGTGGCATCATGAGTGACACGATTATACTCCGATGATCGTGATTCAATTTAGTCGTTAAAAAAATATATGCAGCTCGAACAAAAACAAAATACAAGCAATGATGCCTGGTTAACAAAAAAGCAGGGCCTACCATAAAATCATTCCTTCTAAGTTCTAACTTCTAAGAGAACCATACCAACATACCATTCCTTCTAAGAGAACCAAAAACCCTTGTTTTTACAAACATACCATAATAGTCAAAAAAAAAAAAAAAAAAACTAAACCATACCTTTAATAAACCGTCACTGTTTGTTATAAAATCATCCTGAAATACAATCAAAAACAAATACAAGTGTTGACGTATCCGAATCTGGGTCGGGTTTGTGTCGGGCTAACTCGTGCCTTGTTATCCCGAGCGCGGATCCTAACTGCAACAACATAGAAAACCTACGTTAGAGGGCCCAAGAGGGTTATCCCCAAGGACACTCCGACGCTCAAGTCAGTAATCAATACAAAATAGTAATATGTATAACATATGAACAATATGAAGAAGCATATAAGAATCAAGGATGAGACCCATGAGAGTCTATTAAGAATATGTGTTTGATGCTTACCAAAGTTAATAATGAGAGAGTATAGTAAGAAATATATTCCTAGTAGGATAAGTAAGTGATAACTCAACATGCTATGATCTTCAAGTCTTGCTAGAGATAAGCAAAGAGATCATACACAAACTTGTTGTCAAGATAGATAGAGAAAGAGAGAGATAGGATGCTAAGTGTGGGTTTTTCACTTGCAAACGAGATCTCCTCAATGTGAAGTATTCCCCTCTATTTATAGAGGGAAAATAGACTTCACCTCACCTGGTTGTATCCCTGCTAAGGTTAGCCAGGTCATGACTAGGCAAGCTCTGCTAAGGTTGGCCAGGCCAGCCTGGTTAGGCATCTTACATCATCTCAGTGATGTTGGTATCTCGGATAAGGTTTGTCCGGGCTGTTTGTTATCCAAGCTAAATGTCAGCCATGGTATACTTTCAGTTCGGCTAAAGGGATGTACCTACTCCCGTCATCAGCCCCCCAGTCTAGTGTGATGTAGTTTTAACTACATTATACTAGACTCAGCTCATACTTTTTATTTCTTTAGTGTTTTTGTTCTTTGCTACACAGGATCTCAACTTTGAAAATATTAACTTCAACCTTGCAAGATTTGGTTAGCCAAATCTAAATTTTCGAGTTTTGACATGATGAGTTTACCATAATTGATTCCAACATTATTGATATATACCTTCATTTATTTTGATATTAGCGTGGTAAGTTGATCCTTGGCTATAAGGATACACATGGCTTTGAGCACTATTCTTGTTGTGGTTAAACAAGCTTCAAGGTAAGGTCAAGTTGCCTAAGTGAGATCAAGCAAGGCAACTTGTTGAGACAATGTTTTCTTGGCAAAAGTAGACATGGATGATTGACGACTGATGAGACACTGCTCCCTGAGTAAGACAGCCTGAGTAAGAATGTGCTAGGCAGCCTAGCTGGGGCAAGGCTTCCTTGGTAAAGGAAAGCAAGGTGACATGATGAGAAGGTGCATTATGAAAGTTACTGAAGTGAGTTTAGACAAGATTTTCCTAATGCATATGTGTGGCTTCCAACTCCACATACAAACGTTGGATATAGTACAAAGTTGAAGTATCATTCATAGAACATAATATAAAGATTATTTTTACTTGTCACCAATCACCTTGGGAGGTATTGTGTGTAAATTGAATTGCATATTTGTCTCTTCCCTCATGTAAATGCATTGTAATCTTCAGATTATGCGCATGCTTATTGTAAGACATTGAGCTTGGTGATAGAATATTGCCTTATGAGACTAGGTAGTCAATCACATCCTTGTACTGTTGAATTAAGCAAGAAAAACTTCCCTGACGGATTTAATGCAAGCCTTGTTATAGGCAAGGTTTTTGTCCTTTCGGCAAAAAAGGAAGTTAAGCTAGACCTCATGATACATCATTAGGTGAAGCTTTTGTCTTTTCACATGATGTCTCTTATTCTAGGACTGGTTTTTCCTAGCAAGGCTTTGGTTAGATCAAATATGATCATAACTTTTTAGCCAAGACAAATTTGGCCATGACGCGTTTGGCCATGGCACATACAGGCCATGAAATTTAGGCCGTGACACGTTTGGCCGTGACAAGTTTTGACCGTGACACGTTTGGTCGTGACAAGTTTTGACCGTGACACGTTTTGGTCGTGACAAGTTTTGACCGTGACACGTTTGGTCGTGACAAGTTTTGACCCTGACACGTTTTGGTCGTGACAAGTTTTGACCGTGACACGTTTTGGTCGTGACACGTTTTGGCTGTGACACGTTTGGCCCTGACACCTTTTAACTGTGATATTTTTGGTCGTGACACGTTTGGTATTGACCAGTTTGGTCGATGTGTGGTATATGTGTTTTATCAACCGGTCCTCATCATATCCGTAGTAACCAAGGATATGAAAAATGATTAAAGGCATGACACAAGGTTAGTTTTAGACAAAATTTCCCCTAGCATAAGGCTTTCTTGACATTGAAAGCAATATTTAATTGGCGTATCTATATATACAATTCTTTCTATATGCGCCCAAGTAAAAGGGCAAGTTTTCCATAGCGCCTCGTCAACTGGAGAAAATGCCATTTATTTAACCGGATACTTCGGTATGTTGGAGTACTCACGAACTACCTTTGATAGAGATTGTTGCCAAGCATTTGATTATGCTATAGTTTGTCTAATTTTGACAGTTTTGTATTTACGCGCGTTATTTTACGTGAGTAGGTCATGGCCGAATCCCACGGAGCAGTATTGTAACATGCGCTCACCCTTTACATGGGTAGGTCAAGGCCGGACCCCATGGAGCTTCATTATGAGGTGCTCACCCTTTACATGAGAAGGACAAGCATGTAACTCATTAAGAATAAATGTAATGTATTGTATTGCCATGATGATGTTTCTTTTACATCATGAAAAATTTGTCAATGTAATCAGTTTGACTTTAGCGGTATTATACCATGCTAGCCCCCAGTTCAATACTACTAAGATAGCATTAGTAGTGTTGAACTTATCATGAGTTTATTTTTATGAACTTTTCTAGGTAAGGAAGATAGATCTGGAAGTTCCTATACCCAATACTCACAAGTAGGATCATTGGTCCTTGCCTGAATATCAACCTTGGTTGAAATGTTGTAGCAAGGTAATTATGAAGATTATGAACAATTGCTTATAAAAAATAATTTCAAGGTAGATATAAGTTATGTATGTCTTCTTCACCTCCATGCAAGATGGGAATGCCAAAATTTTAAGATATCTTTGCCTTGTTCTAGGCAAAGTGACTCAAGATTTTATTAAACAATATAGCATGAGTGTTTTCTAATCTAGGTCGGATTCCGCCGTGCCAGGTAACCGGCATTGGTGTTTAGTAGCCAAACTGCCTCATGCTATTTGCAAGTCAAGGTGAAAGTGACTTTATTTTGTCAAAGCAAGTTGCCTTTTGTCAGACGGGACAGCCTTGGTACTTTTTAAAAGTAAGGAAGTTTGGAGTAATTTCAAGTTAAATGACTTAGGCTTTGCCTTATTATTTGATCTTCTTGTTCAACAAAAGTAACACGCCGTCAAGTGCTTTTGCATGGCCGTATTTCAGATAAACTGTGTTATAGCCAGGTCTCCTTGTTGCGCTTTATCCAGGATAAAAATATTCTGTTCCCAGTAATAAATATTCTTAGCCGAGCTGACTTGGTATGCTTAGTCGAGACATGGGTATTAACCCCTATGGCATGGGTAAATTTAACCAGGCTAATTTGGTATGCTTAGCCAAGGTTGAGACGCGATTTAGCTATTATGTGTCTTCGCTATTCTTAGTTTGGAAGGACTTTGCCTTCCTCTATTAGCAATTATGCCTTGGTAAGTTTAGCACGGACATGGAAGTTTTTTCATCACGTTTATGTGATATGTTTATGAGAAAGACATGTCTCAATAGACAACTTGCCATTAGCAAGACTAGGCGATCTGAATGTTGATGTGTCTAATCTTGTCATGTATGATGACTCGACTTCTTTCAAGGAAATATAATTTTGACTTCCATTAGGCGAGAGAACTTGAGTTCCTACTAAACATGCATATTTTGAGCTTATCCATGTCAAGGATAAAAGGTTTTTGCGTTCTTTGGCGAGTAAGTTGACTTTAGCTCTTTGAGGAGAATATGGCACTGCCTTCTGTAAAGTAGAGTGACTCTAGTCCAGGCAATGTAGCATTGCGTTGAGCAAGCAAAGCGACTTTAGTTTTTGTGAAGCAGAATAAATTGAGCTCCTTTACAACATGGAAGTCATGTCTATCATTAGTCAATGCAATTAATTATGTTGTTTTATAAGCATGGTGTCTTGAGTTTTTTCAAAACTGAATAACTTGATTGAATTCATGACAAGGTGACCTTGCCATCATGATAGGTGACTTTGATGTCTTTCTAAGAAAGGGAACATAATACATTTCAAAGTAAGGAGATCTTGTCTTCACAAGCAAGATAACTGTATCATTTTTCATGAAGGGTGGCTTGGCTTAGCCTCTTAAGTTCTTGCTAAACATAGTTACTTGTGCTTCAGCCAAGGCCTAGCTGGGTACTTTCTGAGTTAAGTAGTGGTAAAGGCTCTGCCTAATGATATCCCTGTTATATGATTGCAAGAAAAAGATATTGTATATCTTTATCCAAAATAAAAAGTGAAAAGTTGACAAGTCACAATCATCCAGAATATATGTGTTGTCAGAAAAAGGTAATGTGTATCCATTTCCTTTGAAAGTGAGATGACAAGCTATAAGCATGAGGGTGATGTAAGAAAATGTAAAGTAGCTGAATGCATGCAAAAACTAGCTTTCTTTACTTATTTATTTACTTATTTATTTTTTCTTATCGAATATTGCGTGTCTCTTATAAGCCATGCCCTGGTAAGTAGTTACGCTTCAAAATGAAAAGTCACAATACTCTTGTGGCATACTGTTAGAGAAGTAAATGTCATTGTTGAAATATCAAATCATTATATTGGAAGTATATGTTGTACATTGTCAGCATATGATGAAATGGTTGTGCTTCTGGTAAGCTATGCTCTGATACAGCTTCCTGCCCTCGTTATTAAATAGCTTGGCTTCTTTTCAGCAAAAGTAAAAAGTTTTTCATTTTCTTCCTGAATGACCCATAGCCATGACATTGCTTGTGTTGTCAAAAAAAAAGATTCTGCAAGGCTGCAAGTCTGTGTACGCAGCTTTTACTGACCCATAGCCATGACTTTTGCTTGTGCTGTCAGAAAAAGATTCTGCAAAGCTGCAAGTCTGTGTACGCAGCTTTTACTGACACATAGCCATGACTTTTCCTGAA
Organism: Mikania micrantha; assembly: GCA_009363875.1. NCBI lineage: Eukaryota > Viridiplantae > Streptophyta > Magnoliopsida > Asterales > Asteraceae > Mikania > Mikania micrantha. The sequence goes on along the minus strand of CM018694.1, from coordinate 88,642,663 downwards.
ATGACTTTTTTTTTTTAGAAATGTCAAAACTTTTTCTTTTGATTTTCTTTCTTTAATTTTTAAAGAAAAATAATAATAATAAAAGCAAGACTAAAGTCTTTTTATAGCAAAAATAAAACCAAAATTTGTGAAGGATTATTTAAGATTCGTAAATCACTTTACCTTATCAAGTTTTGTGTACAAACATAAGGTATTAAATCAAAAGAGAATATATATATATATATATATATATATATATATTTTTACATATTCTTCTTCTTTTTTTATTTTTATTATATATATAATGATTATTAGTTGCATTTTCCTCATCAATACGTGATGTTATTTTGTATGCATGCAACAAAAGATCAAGAATACATATACCTCATTTATGGAAGTATATTTAATCTTTGCATAGATTCTATATGCACGTGTTTTAAAATGGTGACTAACGATATTCTATATATATATCTATATATATATTTTTATTTCTAACTATAAATTTTCCAAATCTATTTAAAGATGTCATAATGAGAAAAATATGCGTACCTTGCAAGAAACACTAAATGTGGGATTGGGTATCTTGTTAAGGAAAACCCTACTGTGTGAGTAAAAAGGCAATAAATATCACACATGTTGGGAAAGATCTATGAATATCTCATAGGTTCAACCATATTTCTTGATCAAGGGGCACAAGGCATTCATGCAGGCTGAAATTTTCGTGCCCCACGGTGGGCGCCAATGTTGACGTATCCGAATCCGGGTCGGGTTTGTGTCGGGCTAACTCGTGCCTTGTTATCCCGAGCGCGGATCCTAGCTGTAACAACATAGAAAACTGTCACAACCCCAAATTCCCACTCGTGGTGTATGTCCACGTGGATGTGACGTGTCCAGAATCACAGCTCAAGGTCATATAGAACAACTCTATATGCGTTTACAAATCCATGTTTGACACATACACATAATAAAACAGTTTGCAGCGGAAAGTAATTCATAGCAGCGGAAATCAATAAGTCAAATCATGCAGCGGAAAATAATAAGTTTAATACAACATTGTCATAACAACGAAAGTTAAATTGTTTTCAAAGACTGATCATAAACAGAAATGCATGAGATTCCTAATGCTCGTTCCTTAATGTGCGCATTCCTGTTATCCATAGCTTGCTAGCTACCTGAGAATACAAGTTTAAAAAGTGTCAACACAATGGTTGGTGAGTTCACAGGTTTTGATATACATATATAGTAAGAAAGTGTGTCATGCTGGTTATCATATGTTAGTACCGAGCCCTTGGCCCAAAGTGTCAGTGCGTCACTACCGAACTAGACTTGTTAGTCTTTGCCTCCGCCATGTCTCGTAATAACATGGCAACATAGGTCAAGTTTTCACGTGTTATGACATCCAGTCAATATTTCGCCACGCGGGGTTAGTCACACCCCAAACGGATCCATTCAAACTCGCCTCGTTGTTTGTACATTAACGGTAAGACTTTGTGAGGACTTCTTACGATTACAACACTTAATGTTTGTCTAATAAACCAGCATACACCAAAATGTTTGTACAGTAATAGATGTTTGACTCGATGCAACAAGTATTCTCCCCCTATTTAAAAGCGTTTGAAAAAGAGTAAAGAGGGGCCGTAAACTCACCTTAGTGATGTGAACGTATGTAAGCGTAAGCTCCTGAATCGTCAAGTAGCATGTCGGTCACCGGCAACCTATAGCGTATACCGTACGTGAGTTTGTGTAAGTGACCGTGCTAGTGTTCGTGTTAGTGCTCGTGTTTGTGTCCATCAACCCTTGGTTGTTCATGTTTGTCCGTGTCGGTCTACAATGACCGTGTTTGCTCGTATTGGTCCATATTGACCGTGTTTGACCGTGTTTGACTGTGTTTGACCAAAGTTGACCGTGTCAAGTCAACGACCCGTTGGTGAACCGTGTGACGGTTTGTGATTCGTGTAGCAAATGTTTAAGTGCTCGTCGTGTGCAAAACGCGTAAGTCGCGCCTATGGACAACTTACTATTTATAGTAAGTTTCCATTTATGGAAAATTCACAAAGCATATCGGTTTTATAGTTCTAGCATGCTCATTAATCCTACGTGATCATGTTAACACATAACACATCATCATGCGAAGTCACATACATCCTTTATAGCATGTTAGTACATAAAAGTTTCCTAAAATGGAAAGTTTCCATTTATAGCATACGTAACATCGGAAACCATCTAGCTTAGCATTTAATCATCATGTTATAACATATTAAGTCATTTAGCATACCCAAATCATACAACACGTTGACAAATCGGTTTTTGTAAAAATAAAGTTACTATAAATAGTAACTTTGTTGTTTTTGCATCAAAATGACCATTTAAACATTTCTAAACCATTTTTATGTCATAAACCATCCTAATAAATCATCTAACATCATATAAACATGTTAACATAGTCCAAACCACAATCTATTAACATTTCATCAATAAAAAGTTACTAATTATAGTAACTATGTAAAAATGACCTTAAACCTTATCAAAATCACATTCTAAACATCAATATCATTCTAATAGCATTTAACTAGCAATCCATGGACATGCATGTTGTCAAATATCACCCATATCACCATTACTTAACTAAAAAGTTTCTATTAATAGAAAGTTTATCAAAACCCATCATTTTAACTATTACAATCCAATCTAACCATAAAATCATCTTCTAATATCATCAATAAACATCCATGAACATCCAAAATCACCCCAACACTCATGGATCATACATGCATGCATCAATATCATCCCAAATCATCATTTTAAGCAAAAGACTTGTACTCATCAACTTAGATCATCATAAATCACCATTATAACATCATAGATCATCAAAGAATACATTAAAACTATCAAACCCAGAAGCAAAACTCGTGCATGTGGATTGTGGGTGTTTGCATGTGGGTTTCAAGCATTGCATGTGAGTGTGTGAGTGTCTAAAGAGTGTTTTAGCCATAGATACTACCTTAGATGCTCCAAATCGTTGAGATGGCTGGTTCCACAGCTCCTGGAGCTCCTGGTTCGTGGGTTTGATTGAGAACAAGAAAGATGGTGATGGTTCTAAGCCTCCTTGAGGGTGATGGACTCCAAAGCTCCAAGTCTTGAGCTTCCAAAGTGTTCTTCAATGGCTTCTAATGGTGGAAATTGGGTGTAACAGAGGTTAGGGAGGGATGATGGTCGACTGGTAGAGTGTAGAACCGGAGATAATGAGTGAAAAGTGTAGAATAGGCATCATTGTCTTGGATTTATAAAGATTTTGTCGACTGGGCGTTGTCGCGTACCGCGATGAGGCTTTCAAATTATCTCCGCGTACCGCGGCGGATTCCGGAGGTCAAACCCCCGCGTTGTTGGTCGCGCACCGCGAATGGTCTTCTTGTTGGGCCATCGCGTACCGCGATGGGTCCCTGAAGAGCCCAATAAGCCCTTTTTAATGGGTTTGATCCGTTCGTCGTCGTTTTCACGCTTCCGAACTATCGTTTGGCCTCGTTTGAACTCCCTAGTTCAATGTGTGAGTGTTTCGTGAGGTTTAGAGTGTTGTGCTACACAATGTGCTTGACGTTCACCAACGTTCGTGTGTTTTGACACGTGTGTGCTGTTTGCCGATAATTCTACGAATTATCTAGTCATGTGTCAGTGTTCGTACTGTCGTGCCACGTGTCACACTAAATCAATCTAATTCTAGTGCCACGTGTACAATAAGCATTCAAATAAACATTTAAATAAATAGGTTGCTGACCTGGAAATTACGGGGTGTCACAAAAACCTACGTTAGAGGGCCCAAGGGGGTTATCCCCGAGGACACTCCGACGCTCAAGTCAGTAATCAATACAAAATAGTAATATGTATAACATATGAACAATATGAAGAAGCATATAAGAATCAAGGATGAGACCCATGAGAGTCTATTAAGAATATGTGTTTGATGCTTACCAAAGTTAATAATGAGAGAGTATAGTAAGAAATATATTCCTAGTAGGATAAGTAAGTGATAACTCAACATGCCATGATCTTCAAGTCTTGCTAGAGATAAGCAAGGAGATCATACACAAACTTGTTGTCAAGATAGATAGAGAAAGAGAGAGATAGGATGCTAAGTGTGGGTTTTTTCACTTGCAAACGAGATCTCCTCAATGTGAAGTATTCCCCTCTATTTATAGAGGAGCGGGGAGACCTTTGACCTGGGTTGGGGAGGGCGAAAATAGACTTCACCTCACCTGGTTGTATCCCTGCTAAGGTTAGCCAGGTCATGACTGAGCAAGCTCTGCTAAGGTTGGCCAGGCCAGCCTGGTTAGGCATCTTACATCATCTCAGTGATGTTGGTATCTCGGATAAGGTTTGTCCGGGCTGTTTGTTATCCAAGCTAAATGTCAGCCGTGGTATACTTTCAGTTCGGCTAAAGGGATGTACCTACTCCCGTCATCAACAAGTTCAATAATAAAGATAACCCGCATAGGCTATAGGCGGGTCAAAGGTCAAACAAACCTTTGACTTTTCTTACAGCTTCATCAAGATCCTCATTTTCATAAATTAAATAATTAAATAATGAAGGTAGAGTTGAATTAAACTTGTTAGTGTTTCTTTGACAGGGGCTGATTTTATTTTAATTAAATTCCTTCGTAGAAACCAATGTTTTTAGAAGCAGGCCGGCCAGTGAACCGGACGTTTTATTGGTTGGATCGGATTCAGAAACCGGATAACATGTTAAATATACATAATATTTCAAATAATAGTAGAATTATAAACGCATTTAACCAAACCTAATTAATGTTTAAACAAAAGTAATCATGTTAAAAAAATATAGGACTTGGTTTTAATGTTTCACTCTATGAATTTAAGTTAAAAAAACTGAAATATGGTCGACCGGTGAACCTGCTCAAGCGGGCGGTTCGTTTGAAGTCGGTTCACATGCTGATATTTGGCCGGCCGGCCGATTCGGATCTAAAAACCATGGTATAAAACTGAATCCACATTTTTGTGTAACGTTTTCAGACAGTTAGTTTATCATAATATTAAATTAGATGGATGTTAAATTAAGAATCAATGCTAGTTAAAAAACTAAAATAACCATTTATAGCACAAGTTTAAAAGACATACAAGTAAGTTCTCTTATTTTCAAAGAAAATTAATTTGATACCCTTAAATTTTTTGACAATAAATATGATTGTTCTAATTTTTTGCAACTTTTTGGTTCTCAATTAAATGCATCTCTATTAAATTATAAATATATTTTAAAAATATTTATAATGTTACAGGTTTTAAATTTCATCTCTAAACTTTGTAAATGCTATTTTCGTTTTCTTAAATTTATAAATTTTATAGTTTACCTTTAAACTTAATTTTGCATTGTTGCTAGTAAGTTAACACTAGGGTGTGGTAGAAAACCATATTAAACGATCCGTAGCCAGTATAACCGAGAAAACCGGACTGAAAAAACCGAACCAAATGAAAAACCAATGGTTCGGTTAAACAATTTTTTTAATAACCGAATATATTGATTCGGTTTTTGTTATCAATTTTCTATAACCGTTATAACCGAACCGAACTGCTTAAATCACTAAACAATATATAAATCTTTAATTATATTTATACTAGAAGATGCCAAAGTTTAAATAAATGTCTAATTTATGGGTGCCTCTTTGATTCCCCCTAAAAAAGTCGGCAAATGATATTTTCCTAATTTTCTTTATCACTTGCTTAACATAATGATGACTGGACTTAAACGTCCACCACTCATATTTTATCGGAATATTGGCATTTCAACATTTTGAATGTTTGTTTGAATTTTTGGATTAGATTTTATCGTTTAGTTCTCATTTTGTTAAACGTTTATTTGATTTCATGGATATCATTTTGTTAATTGATATTAATATTATTGAAAATAGTTAATGGTTAACCAACCTATAACAGACCAATTATAACCATCATAATCACTTAACCGAAACCGCCATAACCGATTGCTTATGATTATCATATTAGTTTTAACCGATATCTTGGTTATGGTTATGATTTTAGTTCTAAACCAAACCAAACCGAACATGTACCCTCATAGTTAACACCTCTAATATTGCAAGATAGTCTCGTGAGTAATATTTTAATTTTATTATTTCTAATATTTCATGTATACGAATAAAATCAGAATATTATTGATTAGATATTTGAATTTTATTCACGTGCCTAATGCAAATTATACGAATCGTCGGGTTTTGACAAAATAAACATTTGGGTTTTGAACCGTCGTCCTTGCTACGCCATACGCCATAAAATCCGGCGTGATCTTCATTCCTACCAGAACGCTAACGAATCGTCATCTCAAATCTTCATCAAATCTTCATACACTTGATTTCCGAATCGTCATACAACGCTTATAATCATCATCCTCAATTTATAATGCTCAATTCTCCAACGCCCACACCATCATATGCAGCCATCGTACGCGTCTAATTTCACTCTGATCGCTGACCCGGTGATTTGAGCAGCGGACGGACATTTTCAATTTCAACCGGAGATCCGTATGCATCTTAGACCGCCGGAGATATGCAGTTCAACCGGAGATATTACCTCCGAAATTTGGTTCCATTCGACGGTCGCAATCAAGTATGTGCGTTACTGCGTTAATTACTGTGTGTTCTTACCTGCCTTTTAACTTCTCTCTAACCTCTTGATCTAGAGCGTCGAAATTATATTCTTTGTTCATTAAAAATGTTCATCCTATGGTCAATGCGCTTCTGAATCCTACACAGACATTTGTGATGCTCCTCATGACCTTTAAAAATATAACTAAACTTGTGTTTAATATAACAGACACTTATGGGGTTGGCTTTTATGATGTTATAATATTATTAAGAGAATTGTAGTAAGATGATTTTAATCTACACTTGTCAACAACTATTACGAATCAGAATCACGTGTCCTTGATGTTTAAAATTCTAAGAAGTTGTGGCTCTAAGAACAATGACTCACTTATGGATTGTGCTAATATTTCTAATTTTTCTTATTATTCAGTAAATTGTTATATTTTTGAATGAGTAAACTTCTCTTTTGCTCCCTGTGGTTTGACAAAAGTAACCATTTTCATCCAAATTTTGAAATTTTGCAATTTTTCTCCATTACTTTCAGAAAATTAACCATTTTAGTCCCTGTGGTTTGACAAAAGTAACTATTTTCATCCAAAGTTTAAATGGACTTTGGATGAAAATGGTTAATTTTCTGAAACTAATGGAGAAAAATTGCAAAATTTCAAAATTTGGATGAAAATGGTTACTTTTGTCAAACCATAGGGAGGAAAAGAGAAGTTTACTCTTTTTGGCTTAAGGTATTGAGGCTGAAGTAAAGACGATCGAGATGGAAACAAGGTAACTTGCACACATTACCTTCAACATCACATTACAGGTGTTTTCGTGTAGCATATTATTGATATTAGATTTTTTGATTTCAGACTCTTGGATCTCACAATAGTTGGCAGCAAGTTCCCATAAGTTATTACTACAGCTTTTGTAAAAAGTCTTATAGGGAGCCACTCTCTGTGTGTACTTAGACAAACTGCAACAACGTAGTGCAACCATTCATCAAAAAAATACATTTCAAAAGGTTTTTCATCTTCTCATGGTTTGTTACCATCAACCTTGTTTTTTTTTTTTTTTAAATTATACATTATCTTTTATAATCTTATTTGATTATTTGCTAGCTAACTCTAGTACTAAACCATATGCCCATCAATTGCTATTTTTTTTTCATTTCTGGGTAGGGATAGGTGGCATTGTGACTAATGTGGGGAAGTCCTTTTAGGAGTAAAATTCGATTATTAAGGTGAATTTCTTCTTGTTTTCAATTATGAAAGTTTTCAAGGGATGTTTGGTTACATTTGGCATGATTTGAGTTCTGGTATATGTAGTTGATCTAGTGAAGGTGTGTTGTTCTCAATAAAGGAAACCCTGGTATATAACTTGATCAGTCTTTTACGATTTGAATATATGTTATGCATAAATTCAATAAACTTAGGTTCTTTATGTTTTTCTATTTTCTGTTATTTTTTTTATAAATTCTCAACAATTGTTTGCCTAATTTGGACGGAATTGGTCTGTATGTTATTCATGATTATTAGCTGAGCTATATCCTAAATTATTAATGAAGATATTATTACTATGTATTCAAAGCTTGTAACACTTAGCTACGAAGGTAGATTATGGCACCCATGCATATTATATATACATATGATTATAATGAGAAGGGGGGTAACTTGATACCAAGTAACATGGTTTTAGAGCCAATCTCTGATATATAAAACCCTTGCAGATCAGCCAGTCTGCAGCCTGCTGCTGCTTCTTTTTACTTTCTTTTGCATCCTGCTGTGCAACTTGTGTTTTTCTGCCTTCTTCTTCCAACTACATGGATCCTGAAATCCAGCCAGCAATCACTAATTCACTATTACTAATATATGGATTTTATTCCTTTCTCTTTGAAATGCAAGGTGGTAGATAAAACTCCTGGGTGGAACTTTTTAGGATCCGCTGCCGAGCTCTCCAGGTAAGCGATCGCATTGACCCCAAAAATCACAGGTCCTGCATACCCCTCATCACTTGCAGATTTAGAAAAATCCGCAGCAGCCCCTGTCCTTGTTGTAAGATAAGTTTTTGTGTCCTTCAACTTGTTCATTGTTGTAAAATGAGTCTTAGTGTCCTTCAACTTACAGTGTGAAGATCCATCTATTATGACATCGTTGTAGCTAACTAGATTCAATGTTGATGCTTTTGTTAGGTTTAATCTACAACGCTTGTGTTGATGTAGCTGATCCTGGTGAATGTGACACGAATTTTATTTGTAGATTAGCGCCAAACTTTTCCTTTCTGGATACAAAAGGCATTGAACCTTTTGAAAGTGAAAAAGGTAAGCTTGGATGGTAATCATAGTTTAGTAAATTTATATTATTGTGCTTTAAATGTTTTATCTCATTGCATTATAACATTTTTTTAACACTACTTTTTTCATGAACATTTGATTAGAATACGAAGGTGTCATCTCTTAGTTCTTAGTTTCCCATAATAGTCAATTGGAACCTATTAAATGCGTGGAAAGTATCTAGTTAGTCAAGCACCTACTCACCTAACAGCGCCATTACTAAAGAAGGAACCAAAGGAAATTCTCTCATTGGTGATATGTTATATATGCCTTTTGTTTCTTATGATCATGTTATTTATTTATTATTTTTGCTTCATATTCTCTAAAGCAGGTAGTAGGTGAAAGGTGAATCACCACGTAAGTTTATAGCTTGGGAGGCATGGAGAACATATTATCTTGTATTATTTTTGGTAGTTACCACAACAAATAAAGTAAAAATATATTACGTGTTGATTTGAAAGGCACGATGTGAACGTGACACCAAACCTGCTTCTTTAGAAAAGCTTCCAAATCTCTTTTCTGACTCAAAGAGCATTGAACCTTCTTAGAGTGCAAAAAGTAGGTTTTAGAAGATCATAGTTTTTCAAAGGTGATCATTTTATTTCGTGCTTTACATGCTTTGATTCTCAAAGCTTTATAACCTTATTCAATGCCACTTTTTCATGGATATTTGTTTAGAATATTAAGGTATCGTTTGTCATGTTTCAATTACTCATGGTTGCTAATTGGATCTTTATTAGCTAGCATAAAGATTTAAAGATGCTCCTTTTAGTCAACCGTCTAGCAGTCCCACCACCAATGCACTGGCCAAAGTAAATTTTGTGCCATCATAGATGGTAGGTTACAAATATCTCCTTTTTTCTTGTATTCGTATTAATTTTTATATCTTTCATATTTTCTAAATCAAGTAGTAGGTCCCTTTCAGAGATGCTTCAAGTAGCCCATGCTTTGTCTTTTAATTTTTTTAGTTACCTCATAACCTTGTTTTGGCAACCTTTGTTGGAGCTGACTCTGAGATATGGTCTTAGGCAAACACACATGATGGATCTCATTGCTGAGAAGAACAAGCAAAGAGGTGTGTAATCTTCAAACTGTAATCTTTAAAGTGGAATGATTCATGAAACCATGAAACTTTTGTTTTCTATTTTTATAATAATTTTGTGTATGATTCGCAGATTTTGCCTTAGATGGTCTTGCGTTTTTTTAAAACATACTGCCGGAATTACTTTTTTAAAGTCTAATAACTAATATCAAATTATTGGATGTGACAGTACAGACGGCTGCAGGAACACAAATCACTACATCCCCTCCCAGAAAAAATGTAAAGATGTGGTGCAAATCATTCAACCCTTCTGTTTTTCTAAGATTTTTTTTCCTTTTGCATGTTTGTGACTCTCACCCTTTGTCTCATCAGTGGTTTGGTTCCTCACCAAGCTTCTGTTAATGCTTTTTTGCTTGCCTATAACATAGCCATGTCAACACTAACCACCGTTAAACAGTCACTTCTGCTTCAAAGTTGTTGAAAATTTTAATGCAATGGTATAAGCTGCTTCAATATGATAGCGGAAGCGACAAGCAGTCACAAGGGTCATGGACTCATGGTTCTCATGGTGAAACAACATTCTAAGTGGTAGTCTTGGTGTACGTAAAATACGCTCTAAAGGAAAAGGAGAGTACAATGTAATGGTATAATTGCCAGCTTTCTTTTGCATTTGTGTGAAAAGCGATGCAGCATTATACTAATCTATTGTCTTTATGTTTTTCTTTGTCTTTGAGGTGATGGACATGCAGTTTATTGCTAGGATTAGTCCTCTATGTGCCATCTTCTCATCAGTGGTTTGCGTCCTCGTCAACTGTTCCTATCAATGGTTTTTTTTTTTGTGTTGCCAACATAGTCATGTCAATGCTATCCACAATTGAATAATCACTTTTGCATCAAAGATGCTGAAAATTTTAATGATATGGTATAAGGTGTTAATCTGATAGCAGAAGCAACAAGGGTCATCCTTTATCTTTATGTTTTGTAACAATTAAGTCCTTCTACTCTAACCAAAGTTAACTTTTCTACTTAATTTTTCTAAAATGACTATTTTGCCCCTAATAATAAAAGATGAAATATGTAACTATTTATAAAGTTAAAGGAACTAATTTTATTAATCCATGTTCTTTTTTTTTTTGGCTTTTCTTTTTTCTTTTACATTTAATTGTTTTAAATATTTTAATATGTTTTTTTTTAAAATTAGTACTTCGTTTACTAGTTTAGTTATTTTATAATTAAAATATTTTTTATATATTTTTTGTTATATATTTAATTCCATTTATTTAGTTTTTTATTATTTTTTAATATTTATAATTTTACTATTTCAATTAATTATCTTATAACTAAAATTTTATAACTATGATTTATTATTTTTAAGTGATAAAATTACAAGCTACTATCATTTCTTAATAACTAAGGTAAGCTAAAGATATTTTTTTTTGGAAAATTAATTTTAAACTTTGAGTTATATTTTAATTCATAAAATTTCAAAAATATTTTGATCAAATCGAAAAAATTCTACTGCTTAATTGAAAATTTTGTTTTTATGGACATTTAAATGTTCAAAGTTATTTGAAGGAATTCAAGAATAAGAGCTACAAATTTATTATTATTGTAGAGGAAATTTATTAGTTTATGGTATTTTTTAAAATAAATTTCGTCCCTAAGGCAATATTTTGCTTAAGGATTTTATGTACTTTATCTTGAAAATTCAAAGTAAAATTTCTTAAAAAACTTTTACGAATTAAAAGATAGCTTAAACTTAAATTAGAAAAAAAATATTACATATTTTTTTCTAAATACTCTTTGTTTGAAAAAAAATTGAGTTTCTTTGACTTAAATAAGTAGCTTTTGAATTTTTATGAATTAAAATATAACTAAAAATTTTAAATAAAATTTCTTAAAACAATATGTTTAGTCAGCCTAGTAAATAACTTAAATGATGTTGCCTAATTTTATATCTTTTATCACTTATAAATAATAAATCATAGTTATAAAATTTTAATTAAATGATAATTAATTTGAATAGTAAAATTATAAAAATTAAAAATAAATAAAAAAATAAATAAACAGAAATAAATATATAAATAATATAATTTAAAATAAAAATAACTAAACTAGTATAACTCTAGTAAAATATTAAAATTTAAAAAAATATTAAAATATTAAAACAATTAAATGTAAAAGAATAAAGAAAAGCCAAAAAAAGTAAAATAACATGAATTAAAATAATTTGTAAACTAAGAAAACGTCCTTTTAACTGTATAAATAGTTACATATTTCATCCATTATTATTAGTGCAAAATTGTCATTTTAAAAAAATTAACTAGAAAAGTTAACTTTGGTTAGAGGAAAATGACTTAATTGTTACAAAACATAAAGATAAAGGATGATTGGTGTAATTACTAAAGTTTAAGGATGAAGTCTGAAAGTTGATACATACATAAAGGATAATTTTTGTAATTTACTCTTCTTCATATTACATTTTTTTCCATCATGTTTTTTAACGCAAGTAATAAATGACGGGGACTCAACACAACGGTGTGAAGCTTGTTTGAAGAGGCATGCTGCAAGTTTTTTAATTCTTGAATTAGTTCTTATAACCTTGTTTAGTCTTCTATTTTTGAAGCTAACTTCGAGATATGGTCTTTGGCAGGATCTCTGGGAGAGAGGAGAGGTATATATAATAGGGATTCCATTGTTCAGCAAGAACAAATAGAAAGAAGTGTAATCTTTAAAGTGAAATCATTCATGAAACCGTATAGCTTTTTCTTAATTTATTATTTTACAAAGAACAAGTTGAAAGAAGTGTAATCTTAAAAGTGAAATGATTCATTAAACCGTATAGCTTTTGCTTAATTTATTATTTTACAAAGAACAAGTTGAAAGAAATGTAATCTTAAAAGTGAAACGATTCATTAAACCGTATAGCTTTTGCTTATTTTATTATTTTAACTTTCTATAATATTTTTTGTATAATTCTTAGAGGTTGGCTAAAGATATTGATTGCTGAAGGAAATGATGGTTTAATGAGTAACAGGGCAACGCGGGTGCATCATTTCAACATTATATTATGTGGGTTCTGTTGTTGCAAATTATTGGTATTAGATTTGTCAATGTGTAATTATTAATATCAGATTTTTTGGTTTTTTAGATACTTGGGTGAGAATTGAGATACTGGTTGGAAGACAATTCTATTATTAATGTTATTACTGAAGCTGCATAAAGAAGGCATACGGCATACTCATTGTTGTAAGATGAGTCTGTGTCCTTCAACTTACGGTTTCAAGATTCATCTAAATATGGTATCGTTGTAGCTAAAGAGATTCAATGTTGATGCATTTGTTAGGTTTAATTTACAAGGCTTGTGTTGATGTAGCTGATCCATGTGTATGTAACACATTCTATATCTTTAGACAAGTGTCGTACCTTTTCCTTCTCAGATTCAGAAGGCGTTGAGCCTTTTCAAAGGGAAAAAGGTAAGCTTAGTTGGTATTCATAATTTATGAAACTTATATTGTTGTGCTTTAAATTATTTTTTAATGTAGCTCTATAACCTTTTTTATTACTACTTTTTTCATGAACATTTGATTAGAATTTACTAATGATAGACATCTGTTATTCTTAGTTCTCGTGATAGTCAATTGTAAGGAATTCTTGAAATCTTAACTTCCAAGATGTTTGAATATTCTAATTGTTCATTTGAATACAAAAAACGTTAACCCGATGCACGTGTCTCCTTCATGCATCGGACCTAGGGGTAGGGGGTTGGGCTTGATGTACGCATCCTTACCCGTGCATTCTGACATTTCTACAAGATGGTGACCTCTAGGACACATAACAGCAACCTCACGGTTGTTACAGGTGACAATATGCATTAAACCTTCTCAAAGTGTTAATGGTAAGCTTGAGGTAATCTTAGTTAACATAAAATAATCGTTTTTATTATTTTGCTTTTCATGCTTTGCTTTTTATTGCATCATAACCTTTTTGAAACATTACTTTTCTTATGGGCATTTGCTTAGAATCTTAAATCGGATGGTGTCATCTATTTGTTCTCAACTTATCATGGAAGCCATTTGGATCTTTATTAAATTGCTTGATGATTCTTGTGTTAGTCAACAGTCAAGCAGTGCTGCCACTAAAGGAGGAAATCTGTGCCATTACAGGGTGGTAAGTTCTAAATGATTCAAATCACAGTTTCAAGATTCAAATTCATCTAAATTTGATATCACTATAGTTGATGCGTAGCCTTATTCAACTTTCTTCTATGGGTTTAAATTGGCCATAACTTTAGTTTTCAAAAAATGCAGCAGGTTGTTTTTCAAGCTTTTGGAAGTTTTTTGATTTTGTGAGGTTTGTTAAAATCAGAAAGCTGGCTAAAGTAGAAAACTCACCAATCAATTGAGTTGTTTATCACAAGGCTGGTTAAAATCATATTTTCTAAAATGTTAATTAGTTTATATCATTTTGTTGGTTAAAAACTTATACTATTATGAGTTTGAGTTGCGTGTAGCTTTGTTTTCAAAAAGTGTTCCAGGTTGTTTTCAAGCATAAGGGAGCGATTTTTGTCAATGGTGCCAAGTAATCATTGCAGGTACACCTGGCAAAATGAACCCATTCATTCAATTTTGGGTCATAATGGGTACTTATCATGATAGCATGGGTTATTTTGGGCAATAAGGAATCTTTTAACGGGTTGGAATGGGTTGAAGAAAAGAAGGAAAATTGTGTTAAACGGGTTAGAATGGACTAGATCTAAACGTTGAATGGGTCGTAATGGTGGTTCAATCTCACTGCAGTTTTTCTTTTTCTTCCTAAATGATGACACGTTATCTCCCAATTAAAGAACAACTTTTAACACCACTACCTACTAATGGCCGTTGCCACAACTATCACGAGAGTCTCGAATATTCAACATTGTTGGCCGATTGTCATCTCCGATTATTAGCATCATGACGGTTGCAATCTTTGATTGATCCAACGCTGGTTGCTTCTCTGGTGATCCATCGTTGATTGCGTCTCTGATAATCCAAAGTCAGTTTCGTCTCCGATGATCCGACGTTAGTTTTCGGCTGACGTCTCTGGTGATTCAACGCTGGTTGTGTATTCGAGGGATAGACACAGTTTTATTAGCATGAAGAAAAATGATCAAACATTGGTTGGGTATTCGAGTGATTCAACGTCTCTGGCCATTCAACCCGAAATCATTTTTGTCACAACCCGTTCTAACCCGGACCAAAATGATCATTTTTTAAAATAACCCGTCCTGACCCGAACCCATCCTGACCCGAACCCGTTCTAACCCGCTACCCAACCCGACCCAACCCGCCCATTTTGCCAGGTCTAATTGCAGGAGAAGATGGACTGGACCACTATATTTGACAGGTTCTGTTCACTTTATTTTTATTTTGTTAAATGTAGGAAAATATGTATGATTAGAAAGTAAGTTTATATATGTTGGTTATAGTAGAACCAATGTTTTGAAATTCGGACTGGACTAGGAACCAAGGGGTAGGCCCGCCCAAAAACAACATTTGAACCGCCCTTAAGGGAACCGGCCGGTTCGCTGGTCGTATCGGGAACTGGTTCATTTGTCGGACCGGATTTCAAGTTTTTTTAACAAAAATATAAAGAATTAAACATTAAAATCAAACCTTTTATTTTTTAACATAATTATGTTTGTTTAGATGTACTTATATTTCTATAATTTTTTTGGAATTTTTTATATATTTATCATGTTATCCGTTTATTGAATCTGGTCAAACCGGTCCGTCCAATTACCGTTAAAGCGTCCATTTCGACTTCCGGTCCGTTTCCGAAAACATTGAGTAGGAACAAAGAATTAGTTAAGATTGCAAAAGGGTATTTGCAGTAATTATAGGTTTTTGGGCATGTATAAAGTTGGACTATATTACAAAGGTTTTGTTGATGTTGCTAGTCCACGCAAATGTGACATCAATCCTTCCCTTGTCAGCCATTTGAACTATAGTAACAAAATTAAAACAACAGAAAAACTCTCAACACCTTCCTATTAAAATCCGGTGAATACTCCAACCAGTTGATTAATCAATAACAATCCCAATTAATCCCAAATACAATCCTAGCAACAAAATCAGATCCTTTAACCACCACCCGAGTCGACATACGGAGACGATTAATCCTGGTGATTCCCGAAGAATCAACGCAACATCTGATTTGTAGTAGATGAGCAACAACTCCAACTTCTATGGTTCAAATCGGAACCCTAATCGATGAGGAACAGTCGAATGTTGCAGGAGACATGATTCCAAGGGTTAGATGAACCCTAATCGAAGCTGACCCAGAAATTCAAATCAACCTTGTGTCAAACAGACCGGCGAATCCCAGGATGAAAAAACCCTAATCGCGAAATCAGCCTCAAAATTGGCCGGAAACAGGCGGCGAAGACGACAATGATTGGGCTAGTAACGGCGATTCAAGGGTGGCGAACTCCCCAGGGGTGAGAAACCCTAATTAGAACACAGCAGATTCAGTACATTCGTATTTTAATCGTTAACGAACCTTGGCTCTAATGTTAGGTATTAAGTGGCACAACGAAAACAGATTAACAATAAACGCATACTAAAGCAAAAAAACGCATAATATACCTGACGTCCGTCACGGTTACAATTTACATGACGAAACTTTACATAGAAAAATAATTTGTGTAAACACTTATGGACCGTTTGGTTGAGTCTGAATCATTAAATGCTGAATGGTTAAAACGGTCTGAATGATAATTGTTTGGTTAAACATCTGAATGAAAAAAAATAGCAAAACACCAGCCACTAGTTGAAACAAATCGCATCTCGTTCCCCTCCTCATCTCCCGCATCTCCTCCCCATCTCCTTGCAGCCCCGGTGCGGCGGTACAGCCCTTTCTCAGCCCCTCGTAGCTCCTCGCGGTGCAGCCCTTTCTTAGCCCTTCGCAGCCTCGAAGCGGTGGCGCGGCGGGTGTGTGGTGCGGCCGATGGCAACCCATTTAGGCGGTGGTGGTGGGCATCCAGATGTTCTCAGCTTCCTCTCTTTTCTCATTCAGACTCCATTCCAAGTCTGAACCATTCAGACCTTGGTTCAGACATTGGAAGCCATTTAAATGTCTTTTTTTCCTCAAACAAACGGTCTGAATCTGAACAATTCAGATTCAAGCCTATTCAGATCTAAACAAACAGCACCTTAGTGTGCTAGGGTTAGTGACCGTTGCCTAAATCTTCAAAAGGCATACGTAAAACCCAACAATGTATGGTTTTTATCGTTTATTTAAAGGTTATTGTTGACTATTTTTATAGTTATATTTCTTGCGTGACTCAGTCTGCACTCCATCTGTTCGATAAAATGTCTCAAATGATATGGTATCTTTGAACCAAACTTGTGCATTATCAAGTCTATGAAATAAGTTAGTATAGTGTTGAGTGATACAAATCAAATTTTGTGTTAGTAAATCTTCTTTTCCTTCATTATATGATATAAAATTATGTTGGTAAATGTTTTTTTTAACTTGAACAGGGAACACAAATTTTTAATGATTATAAATAGCTTTAACAAGCCGATTGGCCAGCAAATCAGCTGCTACTCGTCTAATGTCTATTCAAACTCAATTTCTCTACGTAACTTTTTTTCCTTTTCTTTTTTAACTTGAATTGCAATATATTGTTTTTATTGTTTGATAAACAATTGAATGTCACACCATTTGTAAGGTTTCATCATCTGTTTAAGGGTTATAGTTGAGTATTTTATGGTTAAGTTTCTTACTAGACACAACATGCACTCCATGTGTTTGATAAAATGTCTTTTGGTAATTTCTCAAATCTATGATATCATTGAACCAATTTTGTGTATTATCAAATCCATGAAATAAGATTGAATAGTAGGGAGTGTGATACAAATCTAATTTTATGGATGTTAGGTGAGGTATTTTTGTATATTATATGAGACTAGTATCTTGTGTATTATAAACCTCGATGTTTAAAAAAGTTAGGGCCTTTTAATTTTTATTTCTTTAAATCTTCTTTTTATAAAGTTTTTATTTGAAAAAAAACAATTTTGAAAATGTGTTTATTAATAAAAGATATTTTTTAATTTGAAAAAAAGTATAGATAATATTTTATTATTTGGTATTAATATTTTATAAAAAATATAAACATTTAATAGCAGAGAAAATAAGAAAATTTTGAGAACATATTATTTAGATAGATACTAGACATAAAAATATAAACATTTAATAGCAGAGAAATAAGATTGAGACATATGTTTTATATTAAGATTTTTTTTTTTTTTTGAAACAAACTGTCTAAATTTGACCGATCTAGACATAAACCTTTAAATGCTTCCATTCAGATCATACCAAACAACCTTGACAATTCCTATATAGCTCAACATTTACTTTGTTCCCAAATGCATGAGAGGCCATGTAGATTGCTTGATCTACATTCCAAACAACAAAGCAAGAACTTTGAATTTTTTTCTCAAGAAGTGAAATAACATAGGCATTATAATTAGAAACACAACTAAACAGATACTTTTTTGCATTACACGTACACGGAAGTGGGTTCAATTCCCATTTATTCTACTTTTTTTGTTTCTTATTTTATTCACCAATTTTGTATAATATGCTTCTAATTGAAATGAACTAAGCCACTAAGGGTTAATTTCAAGAGCCTCTTTATTCATTTCAGCTTGAATTGCAGCAGCTAACTGATCATAAGCTTCAGACCACGCACCCTTCATTTCGTCACACCATTTTTCACCCACTCCTTTCTCTACTGTTCTTAGCAATGCCTCCTTCACCACCTTCATTCATTGTTCCAACAGTAAATCAATGTTAATCTTAGGGTGGCAGTTCTCAACATAATCAGGTTTTGGTTTATCATATCAAACACATTTATTTAATGACTAGGATATAGATCCATGTATCGGCCCATTTGTGGTGCACACATATAATGTGTATATGTGTGGGCCCTTAAGAGGTAAAAGTAAAAGTGCACTAATTTTAACGTTATGTCAATTGTTTTGTGAAAATAACGTTAAAATCATTGGGATTATCAACTTCAAGCGATAACTTTGAGCCGGAAACTCTTTTGGAGCAGCCTCTCTATCCCAATTGGGATAAGGGTAAGGGTTGTATCTATCCTCCCTCAGACCCTACTGAAAAGTGTGAGTATACTAGGTAAGGTTGTTGTTGTTATAGACCCGTGCATATCACGGGTTTACTAATAAAAATTAAATAACTTGTTATCAATAGATAGATTTTATAATCAATTGCTAATAACATTAATATTTTTTAAATAACAATCTTTGTTATTGATATAAAATAGAACGAATGATTAAAGACTGAATGTGTTATTTTATGGAATCAATTATTAGTAGCAGGATGTGTTAGGGTTAACATTTAACTAAACACAAACTTTTTTTTTTCTCTTTTTGAATTGCTTATTCTAAGTGACAAAACTTTATCAAGTAAGCTAGTCCCACATTAACGAGTTTTTTACTAGAAAACTCTTTAACCTCTTACTTATAGTGTCAAACACATTTAAACTAGAACTAAATATTTTCTTATTAGATTATCCCGACAATCCATTTAAGTCCTATTTCACCCATTTATTACTACCATTTACACTTTTCCTAACTGTTTACAGCCAGATTAGTAAATGTAAACCCATCTGATTTGTTTAGATAAATGAATACATGGTTGTGTTTAGATTTATCAAGTCAACCCATGTACCAAAAAGGCAAAAACCCATCAACCCATTTATCACTCATTTATTACAATATGTTTGCAACTCATTAACTCGTTTTATTTGTTTAGATAAATCGGTTACACTAATTAGTCAAGGTTCATCAATTCAATCAACTAGTTAGATATTTTAGTGTAATTGGAATGACTTGGTGATCAATATGAGGTACAAACTTATTTAAGGTTTTATGATTTAGTGTGGGTTTCAAAGAGACAAAGCCCTCTTCACGGGAGTCCGAGGGCAACGCCCTGGAAAGAGCGGGGTCAAAGCGACAGAGCCCTTGGCCTCGGCATATCTCGAACTCTAATTCATTCAATTAAGGTTCTGGTTCATTAAATTCATTCTCCAAATTAATAAACAGGTTAGTTCAAGAATTGAATTTTACCCCATCAAAAGTTTGAATGAATCATCATATTGTTTGATTTGAAGGTGTATTCCACATATTTTGAATTCATCCAGTTTTGGTTTTCCGTTTTTTCTCAACACATCACACCCGACATGATATCCGACCCAGTTTGCCCTAGAGAATTTATTAAAGCATTAGCAGATTACCTCAAATTGAGGGCCAGAAATTCCTTTCTGAAGATGAACAGATCCCAAATACTTGAGGGTAGAACCAGATACCACAACTTCTCCTTTCTCCCTCAGTTGAATTGCTGATTCACACGTCTTCAATTTTACATACATACATGCATGTATAATCAATCAATCACAATGTATGTATATATTGTATATATAGATATAGATTACAAGGGTAGAAAAGGTAAATGAGATATGGATATGCTGACCATTTTGAAAACTTTCAGAGCATGGGCCTTGAGCTTGGGGTTATTTTGCGGAATTTCATCTGTGTCTTTCAGAAATGAAAACAATCCCTTTGCAGAAGGTGCTATCTCCAGAATCCTATAATTTATATGTGAAAAATATGTATTTATTAAATTAGTTGGTGATATTTTAATTAAATTTATTAATTAAAGAGTCACAAAAATGTTTTAATTAAATAAAACTAGTACCAATACGAGATATTTGATGGACTATTTTTGTGCTGATCTATAACCAAGACGCATTATAAGAGTAATATATCCCAATTGGGATAGAAATGATCCTTCGAAAGAGTTCTAGCTTAAAACAATCATTTGAGGTTAATCATACCAATGTTTTTAATGTTATTTTTGTATGAAGTGTAGTCTTATTTTTGTCTTTTGAAAGCCCAAACATACATACATTATGTACGTGCACCGCAAAGTGGTTACAATTTGTAAGAGCCAAATTGAGAAATTTAAAATGGATAATGGCTATTTGAGTTATATGTTTAATTGTATTCATAGAGTTCGATAACCTGATATTAATTTAGATTCATCATTTTTTTATTATTATTTTTGTATTACTTTAAATATGTAAATGTTATAGTTATGATTTGATTTTCAGATTTAAATACATGTTTAAGAGTATCTATCTTATATAATAAATCAAGGCTTTTGTTTGTCACATGTTATATTGCTTATCGTTTTAACTCAGAATACAAAACTGTTTATCAAAGTTAACTCATTCCTCTTGATTAATCACTATTTATCATAAAGTAGCATAGGCAGATAGTCAGATACCAAAACGATACCGTTTTGGGGTCACATTTCTGAAGAACTTACTGTGTAAAGAAATAGAGACTGAAGCCGGGAACGTCTTCCTTCATCATCTCCCATGATTCCTTCACTAGTTCTTCTTGCTTCTCATTAAAACCCATCTCTTTCACACAAGGAATACAGAAATATTTATGTATGTGTGTGTGTATATATATATATATGTATAAATATTATGGGTAGGGGTGAAAAGCAGTCAGCATGCTAATTATGTTTTAGAGATAAGGTTAAATTCTAGATATGGTGAGATCGTGAAACACATTGGCTGCATATGTGGTTGTATTTGCTGCCCTTTGAACTCATTAAAGGACATTTGGACTTTATAGATCAGCACTTACACAATTAACAAGATTCTTTTGGACCCATTATTTAGCAAGAATCACATTCCATGTATGAAGAGCGTGTTTGAGATTGCTTATTAAGTTAAAAAGGGCTTTTTATCAAAAATGATTATTAACTTATAAGTTTTTGAAATAAACGCCCCACTTGTGGTGCACACATATAATGTATATATGTGTGGTCCCTTAAGGGGCAAAAGAAAAAGTGCACTAATTTAACGTTATTTCAATCATTTTGTGAAAATGACGTTAAAATTATTGGGATGATCAACTTCAAACGATAACTTTTAGCCTGGGACTCTTTTTGAGCAGCCTCTCTATTCCAATTGGGATAGGGTTATGGTTTGTATCCATCCTACCCCCAAACCATACTGAAAAGTGAGAATATACTTGGTAAGGTTGTTGTTGTTGAGTTTTTGAAATAAAGTTTTTAAAAACATGTTTGGATTAACTTTTGTTTATGAAAAGTCATCAAGTTGTTTAGATATGTAAGTTCTCACAAAAAGTTAAAAAATTAAAAAGTTAAAACCAAAAGTGTTTTTCAAATTATCAAACATCTTTTTAACTTGATAACTTTTTTAGCAAGTCAATAAGTTAAAAAGTTGATTTCAAATTGAATTCCAAGCATGTAACAACTATTTGCCATTTTGAAAAATCTTGAAAAAAACAAAAACAGTTGTTTATGAGTGTTAGATACATGTCACATAACATTTACTTTTATTATTGTGAGTTAGGTGAATCCTTGGTTGCGTATTTACCTTAACCTGTTTGCAACATTAACTCATATTAAAATATAATTTATTATGTTTAAGTAATCAATAAACTCATCATAATATCTTGTTTGAGAATGTAGAAAGTATAAATATTTTTGTTGAATATGACTAATAAGGTACGAATCTCAACGCGTGTAATGATAATAAGACAACCTCAGATGATTCAGCTGACCCAATAATGTGACGTAACAACTATAAAAAGAAAAACCCTATCGGCGTTGATGATCAATATAGTACACAATAAAATACCTTTTTTGTAAATATATATTTATATTCATTATAAGTTATCTTTGTAGTAATTATCTAAGTGAGATTTTACTGGGCATGTTATGTTATGTTTTTTGCAGTAGTTATGCCTTGAACTAAAATACCTTTCTAAGCAAGAAGAATAACATTTTTTTGGACATATTGCAACATCGTATCATAGATGCATACACATATCTCTGTATGCATGTGTTTAGCTAAGTGATGAAGTTAGTGTTTTAAGACTTTATGCATTAACCATGAATACTAATAGGTACAAGGGTTGTTCACAAACTAAATCGAACTAAACCAAAGGCATGCTAATGATTGGCTCGTTTTCAAACCAAACGGCTCGGCTCGGAGCCAATGTTGTGCTTGTTTTCAGCCCTACAAGGTACACACCCAAAAATTCCGGCATCACGAAGTCTTTGTTGCCTATTAAGATAAACGCACTGAAAGTTTTCAGTGACATGCAAGAAACTGTTCACATATCTATATATTTGATTATTGCTTTATCATAAAGATGACTATATATTATCGTTGTAAGTTTTTAACTTACATTACTGTAACTAGGGTGTTCAAAATATCCGAAACTCGAAAAAAATCGAAATCCGAATCGTATCCGAAACCCGAAAAAACCGTATCCGAAATCTATTTCGGGTTTTTCGGGTTATTCGGGTCGGATAATATGATTTTAGATTCGGGTCGGGTTTCGGATATGCAAAATTTGGTTTTTTCGGGTCGGATATCCGAAAACCCGAAAAAACAGGGTTATTCGAGTTGTTCGGGTTATTCGGATGAACGAATTCGGGTCGGGTCGGGTTTCGGATAGGCCAAAAAATTTTTCCAACCCGAAAAACCCGAATAACTCGTTATCCGACCCGATGAACACCCTTAAATGTAACTGTTTTATGCTCATAACTTACAACGATATTACGTTTTAAACGGTGATGAATTTCCACAAACTCATAAAAGAAGAATGTGTTGTAAATGTGATGCAATAAAGTTAAAAAAAAATCCAAGATTTGGTTTCATCTAGACAAAGTGATTTGAATTAATGTTTTAAAAGTGAGTTATTTTATATGTTCATAATCCTCTGTATATGTATACAAATTCACTTTACAATCCCATTGAATGATCGATGTTAGCTGCTAGATTTTTCTAGGCATCCATTCCAAATTTGCTGTTATACTTAAGTCAAGCTTTTCTGTCAAATCGGCAATTTCTTTTTAGTTTTTAGTTTTTCGTTCTGAGATGAGGTATTTTTTTTATCATTTATAATGAATCGTGTTTAGTTCATTTGTTTTTTTTCCCAGAAAATAATTATTTATCGTTTATTTTTTATTATTTATTTTATTTTCTTGTTAAGTGCGATATAACAAATAACCCTTAAAACATCTAATGCACATATTATTATTAACAAAACTAGGTTTATCCTACCGCGCGTTGCGGCGGGTTATCACAGTACACTCCCGAGAACGGATTTTATATATCATTTGCAGAATCATAAATTACAAAGAAAAATCCAATCTTTCATCACAAACTAAACCCTAAACCCAAAACCTTAAATTCACATATTTTTTTCTTTTTATGTCAAAAGTGTGAAACTTAAAAAGATACTTTTAGTTTTTTTTCTTCTGTTAAAGGGTGAAACTAAAAAAGATATCACAGTACACTCTCGTGAACATGTATTATATATCATTTGCAGAAATATAAGTTACATAACAAAATCAAATATATAATCACGAATTAAACCCTAAACCCTAAATCCACATATTTTTTTTCTTCTTGTGTAAAAGGGTGTGACTAAAAAAAAACACTATTCCTTTTTCATGGTTTCAATATATATAATAATAGTTCAGATGGGTCCTCACCTCCTCATCACCTAAGGCTTGAAAATTGAAATCACTGGTGATAATTCATAATTGTTCAATTCAAGTTTAGCTCAAAAAAAAAAAAAAATAAATTGATATTTGCGTCCCTATGTTATGTTTATTTTTATCATTTTAGTTCAAAATTTTAAATTTTATTAGTATCATCCTTATGATATGTATTTTATTACCATTTTCATACCTATGCTTTTGTTAGTTTTGTAATTTTAGTTTAAGTATTCAAATTTACTTGGTTAAAATAAGTAAATAACAATAAAAGAGAAACTATAAATATTAAAATAAAATAATAAAATTTTAACTTTTGGACATAGATGACAAAAGTGAACAAATCACATAGACAAAATGACAACTTACTCAAAAATAAATCTTTAAATAATAACAAGGATTAATCATTTTATTTAGTTCGTATAATCTATAAAGTTTTTTAACATTTATAAAAAAATTTACAAGATTTAAACATTCAACAGAAACTGAGTATAAAGTTAGCTCTAATCAGAAAATTATAAATTAGCATAATGTTTAAGTTTCATAAACGTGGAATTTTTCGTTGGGGCTTCTGAAAAAAATTATAGAATCAAAATGGTGAAAAAAAAACAATTAAATTAAAAACAATAAAGTACGAGACATAAAATTGTATATCTGAACAGAAAATTTGTAGGTTGTTCTATTTTATATACATCAATAAACGATATTTTATTTTATTGGTCTGACTAGATTATTACACGGATTGAATATAAAGTATTAAATAATTAGTAATAAAAATGTAAAATTATACAATATTTTGTTATAAATTAACTAAATGACATATTAATGAGTATTTTAACTAATAAAATAATAATTAAGATTTTTAATAATTAAATAAATAATACGTGACCTACTTGTTTTGTAAGAATAAAGATTCTTAAACAAATTGATGTTAAAAGTTAATTTACTTTTCTTTTAAAAACTAATTGTTACAAATCAAGAAGATAATTTACAATTCATGAAATTATTAAAGTTAGATGACTTAATTTGAAAATACCATTAAACATAATAACTAAAGTTTAATTTTTCCTAACATTTTTATAATTTTTGGTTTAATATAATTATTTTTAAGCATTTTGTTTTTAAGAAACATCATTTGTTTATAAAAATCCATTATTTGAAAACTATGATTTATGGTTTATTTTATTTTTTAAACATTTTTTTATTAAACTTTTATTTTCTAAAAATACTACCAAAAAATATTTTTCTTACTTTTAAAAAATTTTTAGAAAATTTCATATTTTATAAACTTTTTTTAAGTGTGCTTTTTAATAAAAAAATCAATTTTTAATTTATTAAAAATTATTTTCTTGCATGAAAAAAGACAAATAATATTATTACATATTAATATTATAAGTATTCAATATGAGATAATTCAAATAATTAATAGGATAGTTAATTTAATAAGTTGGTGTAAAAATAATAAGTGAAAATAAATACATGAAAATTTAACAATTATAAATTTTTTTTTATTTATTATAATAGAAAGATTACAGTATGTTATTAAAAACATTTTTTTTTGTTTATTTTAAAAACTTTCAATTCTCAAAAAGTCAAAACATTGGATTATCGGGTCTTTCACTCCGTTCACTCCGTTCACTCCGTGTATTACGGGTAACTACAAATTGGCCAAGGAAATCAGAACACATGCCACCACTAAAATGCTCCAATAGTTATCATCTCTACCTCCGTCCTCCGCCACCGGAAAACATGTTCATCCCCGCCGGAAAACACCTCTTATGGATCTTTCTAACATTCACGCATTTAATCAACACCGTCACGGTAGCTCAACCGGATTTTAGATACTATGTCTGTGGAGACGGTGATAATTACACCAGAAACAGTACGTACCAAAGAAATCTCGATACCACTCTCTCCGAGCTCCCCCTCACCAACTCCGGCTTGGGTTTCTTCAACCTCTCCAGCGGTCAAGGCAACAATCGAGTCAACTCCG
The DNA here is from genome assembly GCA_009363875.1 of Mikania micrantha. NCBI lineage: Eukaryota > Viridiplantae > Streptophyta > Magnoliopsida > Asterales > Asteraceae > Mikania > Mikania micrantha. The sequence continues at coordinate 88,616,099 of CM018694.1, read as the reverse complement.
CAGCCCTTTGCCAAGGCGACATGGAGCCGGATTTGTGCCTAGCATGTATAAATGACTCGATCATTAAGTTGCGAGAAGTTTGCCCTAACCAAAAGGAAGCGGTGGGATACTACGGCCGATGTTTGTTGAAATACTCCGACGCCGCAGTAACCGGGAACATTCAAACGAACGATTCGGGGATTGTGATAAACGTTCAAAGCGCATCGAACGTGGATCAATTCATTGAGGATCTGGATTCATTGATGGACAAGTTGAAAGCCGACGCCGCTGCCGGCGGTTCGTTGCTGAAGTTTGCCACCGGAAACACGACGACGTCGGATTTCATGACGATATACGGGCTTGTGCAGTGTACTCCGGACTTATCGGGGACACAGTGCAGCGATTGCTTGGAATTTGCGCACGATGAGTATGTTGCTAGTGGATCTGGTGGGAAGATCGGAGGGACGATTTTTCTACCGACGTGTAGATACAGTTACGACATCCAACGGTTTTTTAACGGAAGTACTCTGGTCATCCCCGCACCACCACCGCCAATTTTGCAGGCAACTCCGCCAGTTTTACCACCACCACCACCACCTGCACCAGCACCTGCAGGTACGAAAATATATTGAAGTTGAAACCGACTTTGGGTTATGAATATTAAACCGACTCGGGTATCCAAAATAGTTTAAACTAAGAAAAAATCGAACCGTGATTCGGTCTTCGGTTCGATTCTTAACCGTATCCGAATTTCGAATTCAGTTTGGTTACCGATCTCAAAACTTTTCTGAATTTGGTTTGTTCGGTTAACCGATTAAACCGAATTCAAATTTAAATTTATTATTTTTATTAGCAATATGTACGGTTGAATTCGGTTTTAACGATATCTGAACCAAATTGAGTTAAGTTATATTTTTGGATAGAGAGAAAAAATTTTGAAACCTGATTTAACCGATCCGGACAAAGCGTTCACCGAAACGATGAAACCCCTAATCCAAAATCGAACAAATGGAATGGAGTTACGAGTTTGGCTACCGAAGCTTTTTGAGGGCTCAAGACAAATACAAGAATTAGGGTATTGAGAGAATTATGTTTCTCTAAACATAAAATAACAAAAACAATAACCCCAAACAATTAAAAACATGTAACCTGAACGATTGGTACCCCAAAATTTTGAGGGCCCTATGTTTGCGGCTTGCCTCCAAATATATACGGAGGTGCTCGTTTTAATTTCCCACTAAAAAAACGGAAAAAAGGGGGACACCCCTAAACTTGGTAGGGACGCCCGTAAACTTGGTTCAGACGCACACAAAATAGGTTTGGACACCTAGTTCTCAGCGTGGCTTTTTGCCCTTTTTGAAGAGCTAAAATCGAGTTTCAAACCTTGCAAAACCGTTTGTGATTCCATTCTGGCCATTTTTTTGATCAAAACCATAGCCTGCATGAAACCGCAAGACTATTGCAGTCCTTTGTGCTGTTATTTGATCCAAACCAATGACCAGAATCAACATCCAAACAATCCTGTTCAAACAAAATCATAATTTGATTTAGATTTAAGTATTTAACTTTGTAAGCATTCAGCCTTTTCTTCGTATGGCTTGGATACCACTTTTGATCAGTGGTTTCCCAAGAACCACATTCTTGGATTGCTGCATGATTATGACAAACAACAAATTGTCATGAAACAACAATTTCATTCTTGGATTGATTGATGCATGAGAACAAGAACCTATACCTAATTTCTTGAAATGTTAAATGATGTTTGCAAATCGACGAAATAACCCCACGGCTGGGTTGATTGGAAAACGGGGCTCCCTTCGGCCTTTCAGTTTGAGTTGGACGTTTAACACCCCAGTTAACTCATATGATATTATAAGTTTTTGACTCACTAATATCATTACATAATAATTGTTCACTGACCCAATAATAATAAACAACACAACTCTATTTTATTTATTTCTAACATCATAAAGGGGAAAAAGTAAGTGATTGTTTGGTAAGGTTTGAACTCTTAACCATTAAGTGTTGAATTAGTAAGATGCCTGAATGGTTAATAACTTAATATACTCTGAACCTGAAAGTGTTGATTAGTAAAGACTGTTAGGTTGAACATCTAAACGACTAGGCAGAGGAGAGATGTTGTCGGAGAGGATAGGTCTTCATCGTTGTTGGAGGTTCTTGAGAAGGTCGTCGGAGAGGATTAGAGAGGTGGAGAGGAGTCAGCCCCATAGTCACATAAATCGCGGTTCGCTTCGGTACGAAAACGCGGTTCGGGTACGCGGTTCGCTAGCTTCTACGAATTCGGTACGAAGGGGGGTAGGTTCATTTTGGTACGCTCCGGTACGGTGGACCATATTGTCTAGTTCGTTGTACCCCATTAAAAACAGTTAATTGTAAGATTAACAACTAGTTAAATGATTAATAGAAGATATTTAAGAAATAAGCTGATTAACATAATAATAGTAGCTACAAAAGCTGAAAATCTCAGAAACACCAAATAGAGTCATAGTAACAGATTAACAAATCAATCAATCAACGTACTCAGTATATCCCGCCATTAGCATGCTAAGGCAGGGTCTGAGGAGGGTGAGATGTAGACATCCTTACCCCTAACCCGTAGGGGTAGAGAGGCTGCTTCCAGTGGGACCCTCGGCTCATGATGCTTGATCAACCGTCCGAAACGATTTTAACGTTATTTTCACTGAATAAGTAAAATAACGTTAAAATTAGTGCAATTTTGCTTTTGCCCCTCAAGAGTTGTCGACACATATATACATTATATGTGCGCACCGCTAACGGGGCGTTAACAGATTAACAAATGCATAGAACAAATCAAAAAACAGAAAACAGTAAACTAAAAGTGAAGCCAGCTCCTCTAATCAATCCTTTTCCTTTTTCCTTTTAGTTGTCATTTCCTTCATCATCAAGGTCTTCCCAAACCATTTCCTCTAATCGAGCACTTGAGCCTTCAATGTATGCACTCTCTGGATTCATATCCCACTTTTTGTGCAGGCCAGATTTATAAGAATCTGAATAACGTGATTGAAGCCGAATGTTGGAGTGAATAAAAACTAGTTTATCAGCTCTCTTGGAATTTAAACGATTTCGCTTCACGCTATGGATATAGGAGTATGTACTCCAGTTTATCAGCTCTCTTGGAATTTAATCTGATAGCATAACAATGAGTGTTCTGATTGCATAACTCAAATTTTAGAAAGAACATAACATAGTCAGAATTTAGAAATTTCTAACTTATTACCTGCACCTTGGAAGGTAACTTCATCAATTAGAGGTCTGATAGCATCCTTATCTTCAGATTTTTTGTTCACTTTACTTCCACTTGCTCCACTTCCAGTTGCATCAGTCGATTTTGGAACAGTTTGCTGAACTTCATCCTCTAAGTTAACATAATCGTGTTCTTGTGTATCACTTATGTATGTTTCAGCTTCTCCTTGAGTATTTTTTGATGTTTGCCAAATGCCATTTTCGAAATTCAGTAGTAGGAGAAGAGAAGAAGCAGAATAGAAGAAGAATAGAAGAAGCAGAGAGTGAAATTGAAGAAGATCAAGTATCAATTTGATATATTTTGTGAGTCGTGACTTACATGTGCGGTATTCTGGAATTTGGAAAGTGAATCAACATATTAACAAAACAAATCGTCGTTTATTTTGGTATTGGAAAGATCGATCTTCAATTCCCGCTCAGAAAATCGAAGCTTCAATTGCGTTCCCGACTGAACCAAAATCGATTTCAATTGAAGTCGAAATTCGCTGTTCCAGCTTAATGGAAATCGAATTAAACCTCGATTGAAGTCGCTGACCCTCGTTTGCGAAGTCGCCGACCCTTTTTTGCGAAGTCGCCGTCAATTGAAGTTGAAGACGACGATCCCAGTCGATTGAATTCGCTGTACCATGGCGATCCAAAACGCTTGCGAATTCCGATTGGGTACAGTACGTACCAATACATGGATCGTGGCTTGTCTAGTGATTTATGTGACTATGGTCAGCCCCTTTCATTTAGATCAATTCAGACATATACACATATATAAATCATTCAAATATCCATTTAGACATTTGTTTTCATTCAAATGTTTGAAACAAACGGTCTAAATGTGAGAAATGAACATAAGTCGATGTCATCACCGGTTACCATCATAGCTGGATGAAACAACTGTTGGATGTTTTAATTTAATTAGATTAATTTTGTTGATCAATAAGAATCATAAAATTCATTAAAAAAGTTGGGTGTAGAGTAGGGGTGTTCATTTTCGGATATCCGGAAAAAAAAAACTATTTCGGATATCGGATATCCGAACTATCCGAAAATTTTCAAAATAGGTATCTGAATCCGAACTTCTGGATATCCGAACTTCTGGATATCCGAACTTCCAATTATTTCGGATTCGGATACAGATTTTTTTGAACACCCATAGTGTAGAGTGCACACTTATTTAAGATTTTATGATTTTATAGGGTTTCATGAGACAGAGCCCCTAGCTATGGTCAAGAATTTTAGAAAAACTAAAACTTGAAAACTGCCAAGAGATTGTTTGTCCAACTTTGCATATCTTCAGAAAAATTATATTCGATCAAACTGGTTCAAGAAGAGATTAATTACGAATTCATACTTTTTCTTAGATTTTGAATTGACATTTATTCCTATCAAATATTCGTGTGAACCACATTTAGTTTGATATGAAAGCGTTAGCCACACCTTTCAATTCATCTAGTGTAAAATCCGCGCTTGTTTTTTGTTATAACAATATAACCCCATGAGGCCATATTGCTTATAGAGTACATACATAAAATAAGAGTGAAAAGATTGTTTATTTATTTATTAACCTTTTCTTCTATGACTATGTGTGGTGACCCGTGATGGTGGCGTGAGAGGGGCTGATCACGCCCACTTGGAGCCCTCCCCTACTACACAGGGGTGTGAGGGTGGTCACCGAGTGAGAGGAGAAGAAATGGGGAAAAAGAGGGGTGATGGGGCTTGATGAGAGAGTGATAATAACACATGTGGTGATGACGTGAAGTGATAAGGTGGCGATGATGTTAGTTGTTTATGTGTCGTCAACAAGACGCATACGTGGAGTGATTTGGGTGTTTACCACTACACATGACCTAAAGATATATAGGTTCACTTAAAAAAGATTTACGTTTTATTATTTATTTTGAATATCAATATTCATATGTACGAGTTTTTAAACACTAATCTTTTTGCAGGCATAAGCTGGAATATAATAATAGTAATTATTGTTGTGACATTTGGTGTCATAATAATTGCTTTCGTTTGTATCTTCTTAAGAATGAGGAAAAGGAAGCAAAAGCCCATGCCATTGAAAGATAATGATGGTAAGAACCATGGCTACCAATCAACATATAGAGTAAGTTATGTCTGTTAAAAACTATTTGTAGCTAAATAACTCTCTCACTCTATAGATGAAACAATGGATATAGACAATGCCGAGCCTTTGAAATACAACTTTAATATGGTAAGAGCAGCAACAAATAATTTCTCTGAAGATAATAAGCTTGGTCAAGGCGGATTTGGTGCAGTTTACAAGGTGTGTACCCAAATTGTGTATATCTATAATCTATAAATACTAATAAATAAAAATGATTGTAAACACTTGTCATCATTAAACACCACATACAATTTGGTTTTGTGTTTTTCTATTTAATTATTTATATGTATTATATATTTAATTAGAATTAGGATTAAGGATAATAAATTATTATATGTATAATAATTTATATATTATTAATTAAATGTATTTAAAATGAAATTAATTTCCAAGCTTTTAAATGAACTTATATTTTATTTACCAGTTTCTATTAAATTCTTTAAATATCATCAAATTCAAATTATATTATTTAAAATATATAAAAATAAAATAATAAAGATAACAATTGTTTTTTATGAGTGCTTTTAAACATTTTTAAACAATTAATATGATTTGAAATAATAAAAAGAATAAATATACTTTAATTAAATTGTCATTTATTAAATACATTAGATAAAAATGTTAACACATAGTTGAAAGAAAAAATTAAAAATTAAAACTATCATTTATAAATATTACATCAATTATTTGTAACATATTATTTTTTTCCAACCGTGTAATACACTTGATTTTAACTTTGTGTGTGTGTACAAGATTTGCATCAAATAATAACCCACTCTTATTATACTAACCCGAATAACTACGCGAAGATCAACCCGAATCTTTTGGTTTTTTTCAAAATCTTTATTTTACATGTACAAGACTATGTTCTTTTATATGTTTGGACAAAAGTTTTTCATTTGAGATCCTACATCACCGTAAGCTGCCTTACAGTATTGTAACAATAATATGCAAATCACGAAATCACGTATGTGTAATTCATGAAGTTTCTTATGTAACACATATATTACTTACATGTAACTCATATATGTAGCATAGAAATTACATATGTATTTTTTATTTTTGTTAACATTTTTGACATTATAATAAAAAGAAATGAAAAACAAAAACTAGAAAACTGTTATGTATTCCATACTAATTACTCCTCTTTCTCTTCATCTTTCCCATTTAATTCCATACTAATTACTCCTCTTTCTCTTCATCTTCCCCATTTAATTCTATAGTTACAATAATTATGATGATGTATATATAAAGTTGTTGATCAATGAAATGAGGTGCTTGAGTCTTGAATCTTGGATATTAGTTTTGGTTTATCACACGTTATCAGCACGAACTCTACGCATGTTAAAGTTGGAGGCCACCAATACTCACAACCAGATTCAAATGTCGAATCTATCAAAACTTGAGTTCGTCGCACTCGACAACTCTGGGAAAAACTTCCTACCGTGGACGCTTGATGCCCAAATTCACCTTACTGCAAAGAACCTTGGGAAGACAATCATTGACAATAATGAGACCTCTCTACAAGACAAAGCAAAAGCCATGATATTTCTACGCCATCACCTCCATGAAGATCTAAAGAGAGAATATCTCACCATCAAGGACCCACTTGAATTATGGAATAATATACAAGACCGATTTGACCACCAAAAATTGGTCTTGCTCCCAAAGGCTCGTTCAGAATGGATCCACCTCAGACTACAAGATTACAAATCTGTCAGTGAGTACAACTCTGCTCTATTTCGCATAAGCTCTGAACTAAAGTTATGTGGGGATAACATAACCGATGAAGACATGCTTGAAAAGACTTTCTCAATGTTCCATCCCTCTAACTTGATACTGGCTCAACAATATAGGGAACAGAAATTTACAAAATACTCTGAATTGATATCATGTCTTCTAGTCGCGGAGGAAAACAATAAACTTCTACTTCAAAATCATCAAGCGCGACCGGTCGGTACAAACCCATTACCAGAAACAAACGCGATAAGTACTCGGAGCAAACGTGGCAGAGGGAGAAGTGGTGGTCCTCATAGAGGTCGTGGGCGTGGGCGTGGACGAAGCAACACATGGCATCGAGAGTCCCATAATACTAAGATTAATGGTGGGCGTGGATCAAGTCGGCAGAATACAAGGCGACCACACAAAGGGAGAGTTAGCGGGGACAAAGACAACATCTGCTATAGATGTGGGATGTCCAACCACTGGTCTCGAACATGTCGTACCCCGAAACACCTTGTTGAAGCTTATCAACGAACGATGAAAGAAAAAGGGAAACAAACTGAAACAAACCTGATTGAGGGAATACCCAATTCATCATCACCTGCTTTTTGGTCAGACACTCATCTAGAAGCATGTGATTTCATCGAGAATGTTCGAGACGTTTAAACATTATGTTTAATTTCTTTAGACGATAACCATGTTTGGTTTTGATTTCGTTTGTTTTGGTTTTGACTTTGTTTTGTTTGGTTTTGACCTCGTTTAAGCTATTGTTATGGCTTTGACTTATATTTTGTGTTGATTTTATAATATCATTTCTACATAATTATGTCTCCAAGCTCCAACAAAGCTATTATTGGTGATGAATGTATAGTAGATAGTGGTACAACTAACACTATTCTTAAACATAAGAAATTTTTCTCTGAGTTATCTCCTAGAAAGACACCTATTACTACTATCTCTGGTTTCTGTAACCTCATTGAAGGCTCGGGAAGAGCATGTATTATCTTATCTTCAGGTACCCAACTGATTATAAATGATGCATTGTACTCAAGTAAATCAAGAAGGAATTTACTTAGTTTTAAAGATATTCGAAAACACGGTTATCACCTCAAAACAATATCTAAAAACAATATTGAATATCTACACATTATCACCAACAAAAATGGTCAAGATACCATTGTTGAAGAATTAAATGCTTTATCCTCTGGATTATATTGTACAAATATCAATCCTATTGAGTCATATATGGTGAATAATCAAAAATCACAAGATAAGGACATATTCACCATATGGCATGATCGACTAGGTCACCCTGGTAGCACAATGATGAGGCGCATAATCAAAAATGCAACAGGACACCCTCTCAATGACTTAAAAATCTTGCTAGCACAAGAATTATCATGTGCATCATGCTCTCTTGGAAAACCCATTACTCGACCTTCACAATCCAAAATATTACAAGAAAATCCCTCATTTTTGGAAAGAATTCAAGGTGACATATGTGGGCCTATACATCCCTCGTGTGGCCCATTTCGTTATTTCTTGGTCTTAATTGATGCATCTTCACGATGGTCACATGTGAGTCTTCTGGCTACTAGAAATGTAGCATTTGCTCGGTTGTTAGCTCAAATCATACAATTGAGAGCAAATTTCCCTGAACATCAAATCAAAACTATTCGAATGGATAATGCAGAAGAATTTACATCCCAAGCTTTTAATGACTATTGTATGTCAATTGGGATCAATGTTGAACATCCGGTAGCACATGTTCACACACAAAATGGTTTAGCAGAATCATTAATTAAACGATTGCAATTAATCGCTAGACCACTCTTGATGCGATGCAAATTACCATCTTCTGCATGGGGTCATGCTATTTTGTATGCTGCTGCACTGGTTAGATTAAGACCAACTGCTAATCATGAATATTCTCCTTTACAGTTGGTATCTGGAAGAATACCAAGTCTGTCTCATCTGAAAATATTTGGTTGCGCGGTTTAGGTTCCAATATCACCACTACAACGCACCAAAATGGGACCCCAGAGAAGATTGGGTATTTATATTGGCTTTAACTCCCAATCCATTATTAAGTACTTAGAACCACTAACAGGAGACATGTTTACAGCACGTTTTGCTGACTGTCATTTTGATGAGACAATATTTCCAGTCTTAGGGGGAGATAAGAATAAAGAAAGACTGGTAACAGAAGAAATAACATGGAATGCAACGTTGTTATCAAATTTCGACCCTTGAAGTGGTCAATGTGAATCTGAAGTTCAAAAGATTATACATTTGCAAAGAATAGCAAATGAATTACCAGATGCATTCACAGACACAAATAAAGTGACAAAGTCACATATACCAACATCAAATGCACCTGCTCGAATTGAAGTAATCCCAGAAGTGGTTACCATACAAAGAAAGCGTGGGAGACCAATTGGCTCCAAAGATAAGAATCCACGTAAACGAAAAGAGCAAAATAACATGGTTGGTGAAATATCAAAAATCATTACAAATGAAACCCCAGCAGAGATAGATGTCCCAGAAGAGACTAACATAATTTCAGAAGAAAATAAATTTCCAGAAGAAACATTGGTACCAAATAAAGATGAGATCTCTATTAATTATGTACAAAATAGTACGATATTAAACCGAGATAAAACATGTGTTGATGATATATTCGCTTTTGCTATAGCGACAGACGTAATAAATGAAAACGATTACGTACCTAAGACTCTAGAAGAGTGCATGCACAAAAATGATTGGCCAAAATGGCAAGAAGCCTTGAAGGCTGAGTTAGATTCACTTGAAAAACGAAATGTTTTCGGACCAGTAGTAAGAACACCCATAGACGTCAAACCAGTCGGTTATAAGTGGGTATTTGCTATAAAACGAAATGAAAAGAATGAAATTGTACGATATAAGGCCCGGCTAGTGGCCCAAGGGTTTTCCCAAATCCCTGGAGTTGATTATGAGGAAACGTATTCCCCTGTAGTGGATGCGATAACCCTTTGATTTTTAATTGGCCTCACAGTCTCTGAAGGACTTAAAATGAGACTTATGGATGTCGTCACTGCATATTTATATGGGACCCTAGAAAATGACATCTACATGAAAATCCCTAAAGGATTAAAAATGCCCGAAGCATTAAAATCAACACCTAAAGAAATGTGTTCAATAAAACTCAAAAGATCTTTATATGGTCTAAAACAATCTGGTCGTATGTGGTACAATCGACTAAGTGAATATCTTAAAAAGGAGGGATACAAGTCTGAAATCAGTCCATGTGTTTTTATAAAAAGATCTCTCTCAAAATTCACTATAATAGCAGTTTATGTTGACGATATAAACATAATTGGATCTCCTGATGAGATTGAAAAAATTGTTGAACTATTAAAGAAAGAATTTGAAATGAAAGACCTTGGTACCACAAAATTGTGTCTCGGCCTGCAGTTCGAGCATCTTTGCAACGGTACATTTGTTCATCAGTCAAACTACATCGAAAAGATGTTAATACGTTTTAATATGGACAAAGCTCATCCTTTTAGCATACCCATGGTTGTCCAATCGCTAGAAGCACATAAAGATCTTTATCGTCCTCAAGAAGAGGGTGAAAAAAATACTTGGTCTAGAAGTACCATACTTGAGTGCAATTGGTGCTCTTATGTATCTTGCAAATAACACGAGACCTGATATTGCATTTTCGGTACATGTACTAGCAAGATATAGTTCAAATCCAACACACAGACATTGGACTGGAATAAAACATATATTCAGATATCTTTGTGGGACACGAGATTTAGGTTTATTTTACCAGAAAAATGAAAAGTCTCTACTTGTTGGTTATGCTGATGCTGGATATTTATCAGATCCACATAAAGCTCGGTCTCAAACAGGTTATGTATTTACATATGGTGGCACAGCAATCTCATGGAGGTCGACAAAGCAAACACTAACAGCAACTTCATCAAATCATGCTGAGTTGATAGCACTATACGATGCTGGTCGAGAATGCGTGTGGTTAAGATCAATGATTAATCACGTACAACAAACATGTGGATTAGAAGAGATCAAGAAAGACCCGACAATTATCTATGAAGACAATGCTGCTTGCATAGCTCAGATCAAAGAAGGTTATATCAAGGGTGATAGAACAAAGCATATCTCACCAAAGTTTTTCTCAACGCATGACTTACAAAAGGATAAAATAATCGATGTTCGTCAAATCAAATCAAGTGAAAATCTAGCAGATCTATTTACAAAGTCTTTGCCTAGAAGCAGTTTCGAGCAACTATCACATAAAATTGGACTTCGTAGATTAAAAGACGTTTATTAAATTAAGGGGGAGCATCATACACGCTGTACTCTTTTTCCTTCACCAAGTTTTGTCCCATTGGGTTTTCTTGGTAAGGTTTTAATGAGGCAGCATAATTGATCCAGCAGTATCAATTATTCTATCTGTCCTGAAACATCATGAAGTATTTTATTAATAAGTGTATGATGAGTAGTAATACGTATGAGGGGGAGTGTTATGTATTCCATACTAATTACTCCTCTTTCTCTTCATCTTCCCCATTTAATTCCATACTAATTACTCCTCTTTCTCTTCATCTTCCCCATTTAATTCTATAGTTACAATAATTATGATGATGTATATATAAAGTTGTTGATCAATGAAATGAGGTGCTTGAGTCTTGAATCTTGGATATTAGTTTTGGTTTATCACAAAAACAAAATTTATCAGTAATGATTGTGATTAAATTTCTCAAAGCTGAAGGTTTTCTTTCGATCCTTCCCATGTGTATATATATATATATATATATATATTAGGATTGTATAGTGTGCAAACCTAATGTTATATAGATAATTCTTAAAACCTATCTGAACCTTATATTTGAAATCTTGAAAAATAAACATGTCATAACATTAAACCACAATAAAATTGATTTGTTTATTCAAACATATTTTTAACTCAATTTTAACGTAGACCATGTATTTATTATAAGATTAGATTGGGTTCACACACACACATATACACAAATATATAGCTAGTAGTTATGGGATCATATGGTATTTAGGGTATGCTTGCAGACGGGCGTGAAATTGCAGTAAAGAGGCTTGCAAGAGATTCCGGGCAAGGTGAAGCAGAGTTCAAGAATGAGGTTTTACTAGTAGCAAGGTTGCGACATCGTAATTTGGTTAGACTTCTTGGTTTTAGCTTAAAAGGATGTGAACGGCTTCTAGTCTATGAGCTCTTACCAAATGGAAGTCTTGATCAATTTATATTTGGTAAGGTTTAAATTACATTGCATTTTGATTCCCAAACAACAAATAACAAGATATAAGTGCATGGTGATGACGGTTGAAATCTCGTTTACGTGTTGTCGTATCATGATGTTCAAAACAAAAAAAGGCTATAAATGCAAGTGTTATTTGTTAATGTTAATTTGGGACGAAATTTTTAAAAGGAAGTTTAAAGTATTTTTATATACGGCATCCAAATTAGCGTCACAAAAGCGACTAATTCTTCCTACACTAATAATTGTTTCAAAAAAGAATGTCACGTGACATTTCCTTATTAATCTTAAATAAATATTTATTTTTATATTTTAGTATAAAAAACTTACAAATTAATGTTGTTAATAATATACATTAGTTACATAAATAAACTAATTAATACTAATGATATTGATAATAAATACCATCAATGTTTAATGTAATACACACATATACATATACATATTAAGAGTATTCTTTATAAATTTTTATTTCTAATTTTTTTTATAAAAATGTATAACTAATATAATCATTTTAATTATGTAAATTATGAAGATATAATTAAAAAATCATATAATTTTTATTCACAAACCCTTGTTATACACGAATCTATAACCTAGTTTTGTGATAGGAATGCATTTTTTTTTGCTGAATATGCTATTAATGAATATATTCTTATTGATCGATGATTGTAGATCCAATTAGACGTACAGTTCTTGATTGGCAAAAGCGATACAATATCATCAAAGGCATATCTAGGGGACTTCGATACCTTCATGAAGAATCTCGTCTAATGATAATTCATCGAGATATGAAACCTAGTAATATTTTGTTGGATTCAATAATGACTCCTAAAATTGCAGATTTTGGTATGGCAAGGTTGTTTAATGATGAGGAATCTCAAGGTCAAGCAACTAGAATTGTTGGAACCTAGTAAGTTTAGGCACATACTTCCTCTACGTAAATAGCCATTTTGACTATATACATTGCCAAAATAACTGATGATTTTTTTTAAAATCTAATGCATTTTTACCATTATAAAATTTGATAATAAAAAGAACCCAATTAATACTTGACTCATGATCAATAATTTTTGCACAAATCTTTAGCCAGTTTTGCCTAGATGGTATGTTGGCACATAAATTTAATATTTTTGCTTATTAAACTTGCAACTAATAACACAAGTTTTCAATATCTTAAAACATATGACATATTTTGATTCGATTGGATAATCATTTGTAAAATCAAATTCAAAGTATTTAAGAAAAAAGACAATTGTTTGGGTAATATATTTATTTTCTATGGTGATATATTCCCTACCTAATGAATGTGTTGACACTTTAAATTGTTGGCGTGTAGTGGTTATATGGCACCCGAATATGCCTTGTATGGCCAGTTCTCAGTAAAATCAGACGTGTTTAGTTTTGGAGTGTTGATATTAGAGATGCTAACAGGTCAAAAGAATCAATGTTTTGAAAATGAAGAAAGCTCGAAATACCTTCTTGGTTTTGTAAGTATCCAACCACCACTAAACACTTGAAGACTACCTTAATTATCTAATTTTGTTGAAATTAATATTATTGGTTGAGGTTTTTGATATATTTTATCATATTATAGCAATTCTATTTTGAAAACCAAACTTGAAAATCTCTTTTAGGTATGGGAATGCTGGCAAAATGGGACAACAACAAATATAATAGATCCCACATTGAAGACTAGATCGGGTTTGTTGAGTGACATCATTAGAAGTATTCATATTGGGTTATTATGTGTTCAAGATAATGCTAATGATAGACCAACGATGTTGTCTGTTGTTCTAATGTTTGATAGCCAATCTCTGCCACTCCCGACACCATCAAAGCCTGTGTTTTTTGGGAATAGTAACACTAATAGCTGGTACATTTCCTCAACACGAGGCAGCAGTTGTTCCGAAAAACCAAAAATATCAAATTCAACGTTACCCTCGATTTCCATAAATGATGTTTCAATATCTGATATAGTTCCTAGATAAGCGTGGAGATCAATGTATATGATAATTGATATATATATATATATATATATATTTATCTTTATATGTGTTTTTAAAAACTTTATATACTTTACCATTGAATTATACTTATAATTTTAATAGGATATTTTATATGCATATATCATTGAATAGCACATATTCTATTTTAATTCTTTCTTGCCTTATTATTAAACTAGCTTATAAACCCGTATCTAATACGGTCGAATAAAAAGTAGAAAAAGATTATTAAAGTGTAATACTTTCATGTAATTAAAATTGCGTATTGTTACATACAATAAACAACACTATAAAGTTACAACAAAACTTTATAAATTGTTTAAATATTTTTCTTTTGTGTGCAACATTTGTTTTTCTATTCATAGCTTTACTATCTTTATATAAAACTATAATAGTTTCAAACCTTCTATACACATATCACTATTTTAGATAATTCTTACAATAATTTACAAACTTCTCTATAATTAAATTTGTTTTATATTAAATAATAACATTAAAATTTAAATTAAATATTAAATAAATTGCAACAATTTTAATTAAAAAAAGGATTTTTCTATGTTATTAAAAGAAATATTAATATCAAAAATATACTCTTTGAGAAACCAAATTATTATAAAGATGAAATGGACAAAAATAATTTTATAAACGAAATGTTTAAGAAAATAATCTTTGAAAAAATTAGTGTTTAAAAAATTATATTATTATTATTTGATTAATTAAATTAAAGTATCAATTATATGAAATTTTAATCAAATTTTATATTAAAAATCACCTTTAACTATATTTTCAATGGTGGCTATATATTATTTTTGTATTTAACCAATTAATATATGGTGCATTAACCTCGTAAATGTATAGATCCACCTGTATCTATATATATATATATATATATATATATATATATATATTATAATAAATAAAGGTTTTCTAAAGACACATATATGTCATCTTTTTAAAGCACTTCAACTTTAATTTCCCTCATCTCTCTTCTATTAAATACAACTTATATTAAATAACAATATTAAATATTAGATGTACTTTTTAAATATTTTATAATTAAAAAAAGTTTTCTTAATACATTAAAAATATATTAAAATTAAAAAATATTAAAAAAAACAAATTATTATAAAATATAAAATTTCAAAAACGTTTTTTTAAAATTACATGTTTAAATAAAGAAACTTTAACTTAGTATTTAAAGAAACAATATAATTATTTTATTACTTAAAGTATTAAATATACAAAGTTTTAATTATTTATCATATTTAAATATCATCTTATAGTATTTAAATTTTAATTTATAAGTATTTATTATATATTTTTATTCAACCTGTGTAATACTCGGGGTACTAACCTAGTTTATATAATAAATAAAGGTTTTTAACGGACACATGTCTGTTTTATAGGCAATATAAAATTTTGTTTTCCCGCATATCTTTTATATTAATACTGGAAACATTTTTTAGATTTAAATTTTGCTCATTTTCCTTATATCAAATATTAATGATTTTATTCAATTTAATAAATAATATAATTACAAAATAAGTTATTATTTAAATTTTTATAAATTACAGAATTGTATATGAAAAATATGATGCACTAAAATAAATAATTTTACAAATTATTTATATAACATATATGATACACAAGTTTTTAATGGAGTACATTTATTTGTAATTGTATATTAAAATTTAGATTAACTTTAAATTGAGCAAATTAGTGAAATTAATTGTTAATAACTGAATATTGAGACAACTAACTATTGAATGAGTTAAGTTAATTTTTAAATCTAAAAAGATTAATATATTTAAAAATTTAAATAATTTTAAGTTTCAATCAATTAAATTTTAAAAACTTAATTTAATAGTACTTAATAAATGTAATTAGACCATAGTTGTTTTATTGATTGTCATGTGGCAATTGAGGCGTATTTAATAAAGAAAAATCCAATCTTTCATCACAAACTAAACCCTAAACCCAAAACCTTAAATTCACATATTTTTTTTCTTTTTATGTCAAAAGTGTGAAACTTAAAATTAAAAGATACTTTTAGTTTTTTTCTTCTATCAAAGGGTGAAACTAAAAAAGATATCACAGTACACTCTCAAGAACATGTATTATATATCATTTGCAGAAATATAAGTTACATAACAAAATCAAATATATAATCACGAATTAAACTTTAAACCCTAAATCCACATATTTTTTTTTCTTCTTGTGTAAAAGGGTGTGACTCAAAAAAAAACACTATTCCTTTTTCATGGTTTCAATATATATAATAATAGTTCAGATGCGTCCTCACCTCCTCATCACCTAAGGCTTGAAAATTGAAATCACTGGTGATAATTCATAATTTTTCAATTCAAGTTTAGCTCAAAAAAAAAATAAAAATTGCCATTTGCGTCCCTATGTTATGTTTACTTTTATCATTTTAGTTCAAAATTTTAAATTTTATTAGTATCATCCTTATGATCTGTATTTTATTACCATTTTCATACCTATGCTTTTGTTAGTTTTGTAATTTTAGTTTAATTATTCAAATTTACTTGGTTAAAATAACAATATAAGAGAAACTATAAGTATTAAAATAAAATAATAAAATTTTAACTTTTGGAATAGATGACAAAAGTGAACAAATCACATAGACAAAATGACAACTTACTCAAAAATAAATCTTTAAATAATAACAAGGATTAATCATTTTATTTAGTTCGTATAATCTATAAAGTTTTTTAACATTTATAAAAAAAATTTCAAGATTTAAACATTCAACAGAAACTGAGTATAAAGTTAGCTCTAATCAGAAAATTCTAAATTAGCATAATGTTTAAGTTTCATAAACGTGGAATTTTCGTTGGGGCTTCTGAAAAAAATTATAGAATCAAAATGGTGAAAAAAAACAATTAAATTAAAAACAAAAGAAAGAAATGTTATTTGCAAAACAATTAACAAAAAAATTATATTTTTTCAATTTTTCTTAGTTTAAGTACAAGACATAAAATTGTATATCTAAACAAAAAAATTTGTAGGTTGTTATATTTTATATACATCAATAAACGATATTTTATTTTATCGGTCTGATTACGAGAGGTTATTCCAAACACTTTTTTTTAAATTTAGTTTATAAACTTTAAATTCTCAAAAGTCAAAACATTAAATATAATTAAAATTTACAAATAAAATCTTATTTTATGAAAAACATTAAATTATTTTTGATTAATGACATTTAAGAAAAAATTATAGAATAAAAATGGTGAAAAAAAAGAAAACAATTAAATTAAAAATAAAAGAAAGAAATGTCATTTGAAAACAACTAACAAAAAAATATATTTTTACAATTTTTCTTAGTTTAAGTACGAGACATAAAATTGTATTTCTAAACAGAAAATTTGTAGGTTGTTCTATTTTATATACATCAATAAACGATATTTTATTTTATTGGTCTGATTACGAGAGGTTATTACAAACACTTTTTTTTTAAATTTCTTTTATAAACTTTCAATTCTCAAAAGTCAAAACATTAAATATAATTAAAATTTATAAATAAAATCTTATTTTATGGAAAACATTAAATTTACTTGATTAATGACATTTAAGAAAAAAATTAGAGAATAAAAATGGTAAAAGAAAAAAAGAAAACAATTAAATTAAAAACAAAAGAAAGAAATGTCATTTGCGAAACAACTAAGGAAAATAAATTATATTTGTAGAATTTTTCTTAGTTTGAGTACGAGACATAAAATTGTATATCTAAACAGAAAATTTGTAGGTTTTTCTATTTTATATACATCAATAAACGATATTTTATTTTATTGGTCTGATTACGAGAGGTTATTACTGTAACACATACATATATATTTTTATAAAATATATTGTTAAATATTATAATTTTAATTATCTAGTTATTATATACACATATGTGACACTTACATGCTAGTAAGTAACGAGTAAAATGATTATTAAAATTTTTTGACACACTTATTCGGTCAGTGAATGTTATAGGAGACCGCTCAAAATTAATAAAATATATTATAATTAAACTTTCTCCGTTTTTTACGAAAATTTGGTCGAAATGTAAAGAAAAATGAGATGATCCTAACAGTATTTTTAGAATTTTATAAAACGTCATATTTTAAAAGTTATAAGAGAAAAACAAAATGTGAGCTAAATTAATTATAATAATAAAATAATAAAATATTAAAAATCTTACATTTGAATTTCAATTTTGACGAATTTACAGAAGCTACGTGTAAGTATCTATATATGAGTCATTAGAAATTTGATGATTCATTGATCGGTTATAACACACACGTTTACTGCATATATCTACGAAATTCGTGTGCATCAAGTCTTAACTATCTATAAATACTCACAAAACTTCACTGCAATTAAAAATATATACACACATACGAGAAAGAAATTAGAAGCTCTAGATGCTAAGAGGTGCTGATCAATATTAAATGGTCAAGATTAAGGAGTCGGTTCGTATAGGTATATTATCTAATTTTTAGTTAAACTTATAAATTTAAGGATTTAATATAATATTAACTTATAGGGTTAGGGTTAAGCTCCGACCCTATATATTATAAATTTTAGTTTACATAAAATAATAAACATAATAATAATAATCGTGGTAGTAGTAGTAGTAATAATGATAATAATAATAATAATAATAATAATAATAATAATAATAATAATAATAATAATAATAATCATAATCTTCGTAACAATAATAATAATAATAATATTAATAATAAATAAATAAATATATAAATAAGTAAACCTTTCTTGTAAAATAATTATAAGAATATATTAAGCAGAAACGCTGCCCAAAATTATATTGAGAAGTTATAAGTTGTCGCTTAGCCAACCAAAATTTTCAGGTGAATACATCTAACTCGTTTGTAAATTATAAATGAATTTTTATGAGCATGTATGTTTAACTTTGACGCATAAAGGGATACTATTAAACCAGCATTTAGGCCATTAATATACGTATGATTTGCAAATTGTATCCGCTATGGGTGAAATTTCCATATGTGGCTGGTAACATGGGCTGGAAGGTTATACGTAAGACGCACTTCGCAGGCAACCTAACCAGTGACGGGCTGTGGGCTGGAGGGAACAACTGTAAGACGCACTCCGCTGTTGTTCCTAACCAGTGACAGTACAAGCCAGTGTAGTATGGCCATTATTAATTATG
Organism: Mikania micrantha; assembly: GCA_009363875.1. NCBI lineage: Eukaryota > Viridiplantae > Streptophyta > Magnoliopsida > Asterales > Asteraceae > Mikania > Mikania micrantha. The sequence goes on along the minus strand of CM018694.1, from coordinate 88,596,485 downwards.
GTTAAAGGACTGAACATACTATGCTTACATATCGAGTCTGTTATTTGTATTCACCAACATTATGTTGACGTTTTATTTTCAAAAACTTTTCAGGTAATAATGAATGACAAATCAGAAGCAAGATTAGAGGTTTAGGGCCTATGACGCCTTAAATAAAAATCTTGTGGCGAAACCGAGGAGCGATTGGAGTTATACCTCCAAGTCCCATGTAAACCAATATATGTAAATATATGTTTGTAAAACTCGGTTTAAAATGAAATAAAATGTTATGTTCATATCTATGCATATGAAATTTTATAAAATCCTGAAAAGTTATTTATCGGCGATGAAAATGTGGTTTTTCATACCCATGCGTATGAATTATTTGTAAATTATGAAAAACGGTTTTCACATCCATACATGTGAATTATTTATAAAATGACAAATTCATGAAACAACGCTTCCGCTGAAACATATTAAAATGAATAACAAACTCTGACCGAGACTGTATTATCCATGAAACCAATTCGGGTCGCAGCGCCCGGGCCGCCGAGAGCCCGGGGTGTGATAGGTTGGAATCAGAGCTCCTGGTTTTAGCAAAATAGGTACTAATGATTGTATCTAAGCTTTAACCAAATGAGATAAGTGCCTATCAAAGGAATAGGTAGAATAAAATACTTGAAATACTAAGAATGATTAATATGATGAAATATTGATGATAGCTTATGAGCTAAATTATGATGAATTATTTTTATGACCATGTCATATATCAAATTTTGCAGACAATGTCTCGTAACCAAAATTCTGGCGAACCATCTGCAAACACTCGTGGGCGAAAGAGAATGCACACGGATGCTAATGAATCCGTGATTCGAAAAGTTGAACTCAAGGAAATAATAGCAAAGGAAATTAAGGACGCAATTCCAACGATTATTGCAGCTATGAAAAATAATGAAAATTCGAATCTAGAGAACACAGTGACAAAAGCAAAAGAGGTGTCTGGTTCAAACAATGAAAATACAGAAGTTTCTACTTTGAAACGTTTCAAAACTGAGGGATGTTCATATAAGACATTCCAATCTTGTAAACCTCCTGAGTTCGCTGGAACGGAAGGAGCTGTGGCAACATTACGGTGGATTGAAAAGATCGAGGCGGTGCTTGCAATCAGCAAATGTGCTGAAGAAGATATGGTTCTGTATGCTTCAAATTCCTTTAAAGACGGAGCATTGGAGTGGTGGAACTCCATTATTCAAACCAAAGGCAGAACCAATGCGTATGCTATGACTTGGGAAAGTTTTCAGGATCTCGTAACTCGAAAGTTTTGCCCAATGAATGAGAAGGAACAAATCGAGCGAAAATTCCTGTCTCATCGCATGGTCGGTGCTGGGCATCGTGAGTACACTTCCAAATACTTTGAGTATGCTCGATTGGTGCCACATCTTGTGACACCAGAATCAAACCTTATAAGTCGTTACATATGGGGACTGGTAAGCGAAATACGTGACATGGTTAAGGCTGCTATGCCTCATACCATTGATTCAGCTGTTGAACTGGCAGGGTTGCTTACAGATGGAATGGTAAGAACCCAAGAGGAAAAGAAAAACCAAGAGGCAATCCAAAAGGTTGATCGAAGTTCAAAAAGGCCTATAGGAAAGTTTATGAAGAAAGAAGGAGGCAGTGGTACGTTCCCACAATGTAAAATTTGTGGCAAAAATCATCTGGGAAAGTGTAATAGGGCAAAGTATTGTAGCCACTGTAAAATTATGGGTCATTCTTTGGAAGAATGCAGGAGGAAAGTGATGGTGACGTGTTTTAACTGCAACGAACCGGGACACTACCGAAATGAGTGTCCTAAATTAAATAAAGCGAGCGGAACTAGCGGGGCTGGTGGTTCAGGAACAAAAGCTGATACAAATGCAAAGAAGACGACTCGAGCTTTTGTTCTTAATTCCAAGGAAGCTGCAGACATGCCGGATGTCATTACCGGTACGTTTCTTATCAATAATGTTTATGCTAAGGTTTTGTTTGATTCGGGAGCAAATCAAAGCTTTATTGATTATGAATTTTGTAAGCTTCTAAATGAACCACTAGTGAAACTAGATAAGCCTTATCTGGTAGAAACCGCTAATAGTGATGTAGTCAGAATAAATGAAGCATTAGTAAATGGTAAGATCACACTCTTTAAGCACAACATACCTGTGAAATTCTTACCAATGTTGTTGGCCGGTTTTGATGTGGTAATCGGGATGGATTGGTTAGCTACAAACCAAGCATGTATCTTATGCGACACTAAATCCATTGAAGTACGTGTTCCAAGTGGAGGAAAATTAATTATCAAAGGTGATAAGCCAACAAACCATGTTGGAATTATTTCTATGATCAAAGCTACTAAGTATCTAAACAAAGGTTGTTTAGCTAACCTAATCTCAGCCACAACTGAAGATCTAAAAAAGAAGAAACCGAAAGATGTACCTGTTGTAGCCGATTTTCCCGATGTGTTTCCAGATGAATTGCCTGGTTTACCACCAGAACGTGAAGTAGAATTCAATATCAATCTGGTACCAGGTACTGCTCCAATTGCTAAATCTCCTTATAGATTGGCACCGACGGAGATGAAAAAACTCAAGAAACAATTAGACTAGCTATTGGAAAAAGGTTTTATCCGACCTAGCTCATCACCTTGGGGAGCTCCAATCTTATTCGTCAAGAAGAAAGACGGGTCGATGCAGATGTGCATTGATTATAGGGAGCTAAATAAGGTGACAATTAAGAACAAGTATCCACTTCCGCGAATTGACGATTTATTCGATCAACTTCAAGGAGCTTGTCATTTTTCTAAAATTGATCTTCGATCAGGATATCATCAACTGAAAGTCCAGGAAGAAGATATTCCTAAAACTGCTTTCCGTACAAGGTATGGGCATTATGAGTTCACTGTTATGCCATTTGGACTTACTAATGCTCCAGCTGCCTTTATGGACATGATGAACCGGATATGTAAACCTTATCTGGACAAATTCATCATTGTGTTCATTGATGATATTCTTGTTTACTCAAAAACACCAGAGGATCATGCTATACATCTTAGAACCTTACTTGAATTACTAAAACATGAGAAATTATATGCAAAATTCTCTAAATGTGATTTCTGGCTCACTGAAGTACAATTTTTGGGGCATGTTATTAATGCTAAAGGTATTCAAGTGGATCCATTTAAGATAGAGGCTATTACCAAATGGGAGAATCCCAAGTCACCAACAGAGGTACGTAGTTTCTTAGGCTTGGCGGGTTATTACCGCCGATTTATTCAGAATTTCTCCCGAATAGCCGTTCCTCTTACTTCATTGACTTGAAAATCTGTAAAATTCGAATGGGGTCCCAAGCAAATTGAGGCCTTTCAAATTCTTAAAGATAAGTTGACTCACGCTCCAATCCTAGCATTACCTGAAGGTGTTGAAGATTTTGTTGTCTATTGTGATGCTTCTCAAACAGGATTAGGATGCGTATTGATGCAACGAAACAATGTTATTGCTTATGCATCACGCCAGTTGAAGGCCCATGAGAAGAACTATGTGACTCATGATCTAGAGTTAGGCGGCATAATCTTTGCATTAAAGTTATGGAGACACTATCTGTATGGAGTTCATTTCACAGTTTATACTGACCACAAGAGTTTAAAGTATATCTTTGGTCAGAAGGAACTGAATATGCGACAAAAAAGATGGATGGAAACGTTGAATGACTATGACTGTGATATTATCTATCATGAAGGAAAGGCAAATGTGGTTGCCGATGCCTTAAGCCGAAAGGAGGTAGAGAAACAGAGAAGAGTACGTGCTTTACGGCTAGAACTCAAAGTCGATTTGTTTAATCAAATTAAAGAAGCACAGAATCAAGCCCAAGAAGATGAAAACAAACAACAAGAAGGGATGAAGGGCATGACTGAACAACTAGTCAAATGAGACAATGAAATTCTTCGAATGAACACAAGAATCTGGGTGCCGATCACCAGCGGTTTAAGAGAAAGAGTATTGGATGAAACACATAAATCTAAGTATATGATGCACCCAGGAGGCGATAAAATGTACAAAAATCTAAAGGAGAACTATTGGTGGATCAGCATGAAGAAAGATATTGCCGCATATGTTGCAAGATGTTTAACTTGTTCACAAGTTAAAGCTGAACACCAGAAAACCTTCTGGTATGTTGCAACAACTGGAACTGCCTGTTTGGAAATGGGAAATGATAACCATGGACTTTATAACTAAACTTCCCCGAACCAGTCATGGGAATGATACGATTTGGGTTATCATTGATAGACTGACCAAGTCTGCTCATTTCCTAGGAATGAAAGAAACTTACTCTATGGATAAACTAGCACAGTTGTATGTAAATGAGATTGTATCTTTACACGGTGTGCCATTATCCATTGTGTCAGATAGGGACAGTCGGTTTACATCTCGATTCTGGCAAAGTTTTCAAAAAGCTCTCGGAACACATTTAAATTTTAGCACTGTTTATCATCCACAAACTGATGGGCAGAGCGAAAGAACAATCCAAACATTGGAAGACATGCTTCGAGCTTGTGTGATAGACTTTGGAGGAAGCTGGGATGACCATTTACCTCTAATGGAATTCTCCTATAATAATAGTTATCACTCAAGTATTCAGACTGCACCGTTTGAAGCTCTTTACGGTAGAAAATGTCGAACACCAGCTTGTTGGTCTGAAATTCGTGAAAATCAGTTGTCTGGTCCAGAAATCGTGCAAGAAACCACTGATAAAGTCTTGCAAATTCGAGAAAGATTGAAAGTGACCAGAGATCGACAAAAGAGTTACGCAGATCGAAGAAGAAAGCCACTAGAATTTAATGTTAATGATAAAGTGTTACTTAAAGTTTCTCCATGGAAAGGAGTGGTACGATTTGGTAAAAAGGGAAAGTTAAGTCCACGTTATGTTGGTCCTTTTAAAATTACTAAACGAATCGGACCAGTGGCTAATCAACTCGAACTACCAGTAGAAATGGCCGGAGTACACGATGTGTTTCACGTTTCTAATCTCCGAAAATATTTGGCCGCTGAATCATTATTAATGTCACTTCAAGATGTTGAAGTGAATGAAAAATTAAAATTTTTCGAACAACCACTTCAAATTGAAGACCGTCGAGAAAAGAGACTCAAGCGTAAAAAGTTAGTATTAGTTAAGGTTAAATGGAACTCCAGACGTGGTCCTGAATACACATGGGAACTGGAGTCAGAGATGAGAAAGAAATACCCGCACCTATTTCAATAATCTCGAGGACGAGATTAAATAAAGGTGGGGAGGATGTAACACATACATATTTATTTTTTTAAAATATATTGTTAAATATTATAATTTTATTTATCTAGTTATTATATACACATATGTGACACTTACATGCTAGTAAGTAATGAGTAAAATGATTATTAAAAATTTTTGACACACTTATTCGGTCAGTTAATGTTATAGGAGACCGCTCAAAATTAATAAAATATATTATAATTAAACTTTCTCCGTTTTTAACGTCACCATAATCGTCAATTTATCTTACACAGTCATTCTAGTTCCTTCAATCTGAAGCTAGTGATCATAGTAGTGCTCAAGGTTCATCTTCGGAGTGATGTCACTAAGGTTCCAGTCCGCAAGTGTACGTCAGGTGACTGGGTTTACGCTCAAGGATGGAGACTAGGAAAAGCCTTCGATTCGAGTTAGATCGTGCTAGTGTAATCTTCTTCAGAACATTGAAGAGTTCTCTTCAGTCTTGTGTTCGTCCTTTCACTAATCCCATCTCACAGTTCTCAAGCGCAGTCGGGTATGAACACCCGCTAAGGGTTCCACAGGTATGCTCGTAGGTATCAGAATAAATCACAAAGCATATTGCTAAACTATGCACATAATGTGCTATGCGAAATTAGTGTAGTGTCTAATGTTGAGCAATGGCTATAGTCTAAGTTTACTACATGCAAACCTAGTTCTCTATAACCAAGGATCTGATACCAGTCTGTCACACCCCCAAATTCCCACTTGTGGTATTAGCCCACGTGGGTGTGACGTGGCCAGAATCACAGCTCAAGGTCATATGGAACAACACTATATGCATTTCCAAAATACGTTGTTGACATAAAATTTATAAATAGTTTGCAGCGGAAATAAATAAATTTGTCAAAAGCAGCGGAACTATAAATTGTCAGACACTACAATGTATGTTACAAAACATAAGTAAAATTTTTCTCAAAGGTAAAACAGAAATGCATGATGATCCTAATGCTTGTCCCATAAGTGTGCATTCCTGAGTATCCATAACTTGTCAGTTACCTGAGAATACAAGTTTAAGAAAAGTGTCAACACAATGGTTGGTGAGTTCACAGGTTTTGATAAACATAGATTGTAATCAGAAATCATGTGTAATACTGTTTATTTGTCACACCCCCAATTTCCCACTCGTGGCGTATGTCCACGTGGATGTGACGTGTCCAGAATCACAGCTCAAGGTCATATAGAACACCTCTATATGCGTTTACAAATCCAAGTTTGACACATACACTTGATAAAATAGTTTGCAGCGGAAATAAAGTAGTATTGCAGCGGAATAAATAAGTCATAACATGCAGCGGAAAATGATTGTTTACACAGCGGAAATGGTAAGTAGTTTAATACAACAACGTTTTAAATAAGATAAAGTCAAATTGTTTTCAAAAGACACGAAAACAAATGCATGTGGGACCCTATGCTCATGTCCCCTATGTGCTTTCCTGCTCCACGAGCCTGTCATGCTAGTTACCTGAGAATACAAGTTTAAAAACAAGTGTCAACACAATGGTTGGTGAGTTCACAGGTTTTGATATACATATAGTAATGAAAAGTGTGTCATGCTGTTTATCAAATGTTAGTACCGAGCCCTAGGCCCAAAGTGTCAGTGCGTCACTACCGAACTAGACTTGTTTGCTCTTGCCTCCGCTATGCCTCGTATACATAGCAAGTTAGGTCAGAATTTGCACGGGTTATGACACTCAGTCAACATGGTGCCCCGTGGGGTTAGTCATTCCCTAATGGATCCATCCAAACCTACCACGTTGTTCGTACATTAACGGTAAGACTTTGTGAGGGCTTGTAACGAGTTCAACACTTAATGTTTGTCCAATAAACCAGCATACACAAAAATGTTTGTAATAGCAATAATGTTTGACTCGATGCAACTAGTATTCTCCCCCTATTTAAAAGCATTTGAAAAAGAGTAAAGAGGGGCCGTAAACTCACCTTAGTGATGAAGTAGTGTGTAAGCGTAAGCTCCTGAACGTCAAGTAGCACGTCTCGGTCACCGGCAACCTATATCGTATACCGTATGTGAGTTCGTGTAAGTGACCGTGCTAGTGTTCGTGTTAGTGCCCGTGTTTGTGTCCAACAACCCTTGGTTGTTCATGTTTGTCCGTGTCGGTCCACAATGACCGTGTTTGCTCGTGTTGGTCCACATTGACCGTGTTTGACCATGTTTGACCAAAGTTGACCGTGTTTGGCCAAAGTTGACCGTGTTTGACCAAAGTTGACCGTGTCAAGTCAACGACCCGTTGGTGAACCGTGTGACGGTTTGTGACTCGTGTAGCAATCGTGTAAGTGTTTGTCGTGTGCAAAACGCGTAGGTCGCGTTTATGGACAACTTACTATTTATAGTAAGTTTCCATTTTTAGAAAGTTCACAAAGCATGACGGTTTTATAGTTCTAGCATGTTCAATAGTCCTACGGGATCATGTTAACACATAGCACATCATCATACGGATTCACATAAGTCGTTTACAACATGTTAGTGCACAAAAGTTTCCTAAAATGGAAAGTTTCCATTTATAGCATTCGTGACATCGGAAACCATCTAATTTAACAACTAATAATCATGTTATAGTATTTTAAGCCATTTAGCATGCTCAAATCATACAACACGTGTACAAATCGGTTTTTGCAAAAATAAAGTTACTAAATATAGTAACTTTGTAGTTTTTGCATCAAATCACCATTTAAACGTTTCTAAACAACTTTTCATATCATCATTCATCATAATATGTCATCTAACAACATTTAATCATGTCAACATATCCGATTTCATCATCTATCAATATTCTTACCCAAAAAGTTACTAAAAATGGTAATATTGCTAGAAACGACCATAAACATCATCAAATCACATTTTAGACATTCTTATCATCATATTAACATCCTAGCATCAATTCCATATACATGCATGTCTACCATATCATTCATAACATCATTTTACCAACAAAAAGTTTCTATAAATAGAAAGATTGTCAAAAATCATATTTTAACCATTCTAAACTAAATCAAATCATGTAGTATGCTCCCAATATCATCTATGAACATTCAAAAGTACTCAAAATCATCCCAACCATCCTAGATCATACATGCATGGCAATATATCAACATTTTGCATACAAATCATGTGTTCTATCAATACCCACCATCATGGATCATCACCAAACATCATCTAATCATGTTAGATCATCATAGATCACATCAAAACTAATAAACCCATAAACAAAATTCGTGCATGTGCTTTACCCATGCTTGCATGTGTGATTTATCACTTGCATGTGAGTGTAGGAATGAAAAGAGTGTGTGTAAACATGTAGGGGATACCTCACAAGCTTTAGATCGACAAGAGGGTGTTGGAGCAGCTCTGGAGACTTCTGGACAGCAGCTTTATCAGTCAACAAGGAGGTGGTGATGGTGGTTGAGGTCTAGAGGCCTCCCTTCAATGGTGTTCAAGCTTCCAAGAGCTTCAAATCTTCAAAAATGGCTTCTAGGAGCTTCAATGGTGATGTTGCAGGTGAAATGACGAAGTAGAGCCGAATTATGGTGCTAGAGCTCGGGAGATGTGTGTAGGGTGGCCAAGAAATGATTTCATCTTGGTTAAATAAAGATTCTGCGAACTGGGTCTCCTCGCGTAGCGCGACAGGTTCAAGACTTCCCCTCGCGTAGCGCGAGAGAGTTCCGCGTTCAAATTTCCCCCGCCACTTGTCGCGTATCGCGACAGTGTCCTTCTGGATCGTCGCGTAGCGCGACAGATCCCCTGGTGAGCCCAATAGGCCCATTTTCATTGGTTTGATCCGTTCGTTGCCGTTTTCACGTTTACGAACTTTCGTTTGGCCTTGTTTGAACTTCCAAGTTCAATGTGTGAGTGTTTCGTGAGGTTTCGAGTGCTGTGTTTCACAATGTGTTAGACGTTCACCAACGTTCGTGTGTTTTGACACGTGTGTGCTGTTTGCCGATAATTCCACGAATTATCAAGTCATGTGTCAGTGTTCGTACTGTCGTGCCACGTGTCACACTAAATCAATCTAATTCTAGTGCCACGTGTACATAATGCATTTAAATAAACATTTAAATAAAATCAAAGCTGACCTGGAAATTACGGGGTGTCACATTATTAAGTGTTAGTCCCGAGCCCTAGGCTCCAAGTGTCAGTGCGTCACTACCAAACTAGACTTGTTAGTCCTTGCCTCCGCTATGTCTCGTAATAAAATAGCAAGATAGGTCGAGATTTCACGTGTTATGACCTCCAGTCAACATTTTCGCCACGTGGGGCTCGTCACACCTAAATAGATCTATTCAAACTCACCTCGTTGTTTATACATTAACGGTAAGACTTTGCGATGGCTTATTACGATACAACACTTATGTTTGTCTAATAAACCAGCATACACAATTTGTTTGTACAACTTTAAATGCTTAACTCGATTCAACAAGTATTCTCCCCCTATTTGAAAAGTTTATAAAAGAGTTAAAGAGGGGTCGTAAACTCACCTTAGTGTGCAAGTAACATAATGCGTAAGCTCCTCAAATAGTAAGCGCGACGGTCACCGACAACCTATATCGTATACCGTTCGTGAGTTTGTGTAAGTGACCGTGTTCGTGTTCGTGCTAGTGCTCGTGTTAGTGCCAACAACCCTTGGTTGTTCATGTTTGTCCGTGTCGGTCCACAATGACCGTGTTTGCTCGTGTTGGTCCACAATGACCGTGTTTGACTGTGTTGGTCCATAATGACCGTGTTTGACTGTGTTTGACCAATGTTGACCGTGTCAAGTCAACGACCCGTTGGTGAACCGTGTGACGGTTTGTGTATTGTGTAGCAATCGTGTAAGTGCTCGTCGTGTGCAAAAAGCGTAAGTTGCGTCCATGGACAACTTACTAATTATAGTAAGTTTCCATTTATAGAAAGTTTCGCAAAGCATAATGGTTTTTAGAGTTTTAGCATGCTCATTAGGCATACGTGATCATGTTAACACATAGCACGTCATCATACGATATCACATAAGTCATTTACATCATGTTTGCACATAAAAGTTTCCTAAAATGGAAAGTTTCCATTTCTAGCATACGTGATTATCGGGAACCATCTAACTTAGCATTCAATCATCATATTACATCATGTTAAACCATTTAGCATGCTCAAACCGTTCATATCATTTCTAAATCGATAAGTCGTAACATAAAGTTACTAAAAATAGTAACTTTGACATAAATATACCAAATGATCATTCTAACCATTTCTAGTTCATTTTTATTCCATATATCATCGTAATAAACCATTTAACATCCTTTAAACATACCAACATAGCCCAAATCATTTCCTATCATTATTTTGACCCGAAAAGTTACTAAATATAGTAACTATGTCAAAAATGACCATAACCACATCACAATCACATTCCTAAGTTTCTAATCATCATAATAAGACATGTAACATCATCTAGACATGCTCAAATGTCCAAATTCACCATTTAACAATCTTTGGTCCATAAAAGTTACTATAAATAGTAACTTTGCTAAGAATGACCATATTCAATATCCAAATCACATTCTATGCATCAATATCATCCTAATATCATTCTAATGGTCGATCCACATACATGCATGTCACTAATATCATCCATAACACCATTTTGTAATTTAAAAGTTACTAAAAATAGAAAGGAATCAACATAATCACATTTTAACCATTTAAATCAATTCTAACCATGTAAACATCTTTCTAAATCATCAAGAAGCACTTCTAACTATTAAAAATCATCCCACATGCCATGGATCATACATGCATGTGGGTTTTTCACTTGATAATGACCAAATCATGAAATCTGTACTTACACAACATCATAGATCATCACATTTCATCATAATATCATCATGGATCATCATATACAGTAGATTCATCAATAAACCCATATTCAAATCACAAGAAATTCGTGCATGCATGGCCATGGGGCTTGCATGTGTGTTTGTGAGCGTGCATGTGCGAGATATGGTGGTTTTAAACCACGAGGGTTGAAGTACTTCCTTTAAAAGCTCCCGAGCTACTGAGATGGCGATGATAACAGCTCCTACAAGCTCCTAGAACACTGATTCGAGTAGAGGTGAAGTGATGGTGATGGTGTCAAGCTCCCAACGTAGTTCTTCAAGCTTCCAATCTTCACCCCAAGCTTCCACAAGCTTGTTAATGGCTTCTACAGGGTAAAAATGGAGTTTTTCTGGTGGGGAAGACGATCTTGAGTGCCTGGTAATCGAGAAGTGGGAAAATAGGTGGCTAGGACATGATTGCATCTTGGTTTTATAAAGATTTTGCGTGCTGGCCTCGTTGCGTACTGCGGAGAGGGGTCAAAAATGTCACAACCCACGCCGCGTGCGGAATCCACGGCGCGTGACTATGTGTTCATGTGCCAATGTTGGAGAATAACCCATGATTAACTATGTTTCATAAAATTAAGTTCATTTTAACAAACATAACATACATATTATACAACAAGTTTATCATAAGATAATTATTATACAATACGATGTTTTTGTTCTCTTTCTAGGTCACTTGTATTTCTGTTGTTGATCCTGACCTAGATTGCTTTACTGGCGCTCCTGATTACCTGAAACATGTCAATAAAAGTCAACTACGAATAGTTGAGTGAGAAACATAAGTTTTGTTGATTCAAAATGATGTTCAAACAATAATTTTCATGATGTAGTAATCACAAGTGATCAAACAGGTACTTTGAAATTGAATCTACTTGAGCATGCAAACATCAAACCTATGTTCTTGTGCTAACGTTTGGCTACCCGCCAAACGCCGTTATGCTAACGTTTGGCTACCCGCCAGAACACCGTTTTTGTTTGATGATTGATTACCATGATTTTCCTGATGATTCTGATATATGATTTCATGGTAATCAACAATCCTAACTATGTCATTACGTTCAAAATCAATATCTAATCAATTATAATCAAACTAGAAGGTTTAAACGGATCATTACCTAATCTGACGGATTTCTGACTTCAAAACGATGATCAGGACTTGAAAACACGTTCCCGGGTGAAATCTATGAAGTTTGGCAGCTTCAGAAGGGTGTTTAGATGGTGGAAGCAGGTGTTTGTTCGCCTGGAAATGAAGCAGAAGCGAGAAGAAGAATAAAATGTAAATCTTGCATGAAATCTGATAAAAAGGATCAGATCATTCCACCGCCACACTCGTCGCATACCGCGACGAGGTGCTTAAAAAGGCTTCGCGTACCGCGACGATTTCCGGAGGAATCTTAGATATTTTACATGCATCGCGTATCGCGGAGGATTCTCAACCCTTACATCGTGTACCGCGATGAGTCCAATCGACCAACACTTAGTAATTTTTCTTCATTTTTCAATTCCGGGCAATCCAGGACTCCGTTTTGTACACGGTTTTCGCCCACGTTCCTCATTTCTCACATTCTTTCAATCTGTAATCATTTCAATTGCCAAATTAGCACGGATTTCTAGAACGATCAAATATGCTCACATCATTGATGACGTAATTCTAGTATACAACTGTCACAAAAAAGATGCTCCGCGTAGCGCGAAGAAATCCGGGAGTCAACTCATCGCGGCGCCTATCGCGTACCGCGACAATGCCTCCTGTTGGGCCTTCGCGTACCGCGATGGGCCCCCGGAGAGCCCAATAAGCCTATTTTAATGGGTTTAATCCGTTCGTCACTGTTTTCACGTTTCCGAACTATCGTTTGGCCTCGATTGAACTTCTAAGTTCGATGTGTGAGTATTTTGTGAGGTTTCACGTGTTGTGTTACACAATGTGCTAGACGTTCACCAACGTTCGAGTGTTTTGACACGTGTGTGTTGTTTGTCGATAATTCCACGAATTATCTAGTCAGGTGTCAGTGTTTGTACTGTCGTGCCACGTGTCACACTAAATTAATCTAATTCTAATGCCACGTGTACAAATAATATTTAAATAAACATTTAAATAAATAATAATCTGGCCTGAAAATTACGGGGTGTCACAGACGATTTAAATAAAAATCTTGTGGCGAAACCGAGGAGCGATTGGAGTTATACCTCCAAGTCCCATGTAAACCAATATATGTAAATATATATTTGTAAAACTCGGTTTACAATGAAATAAAATGTTATGTTCATATCTATGCATATGAAATTTTATAAAACCCTAAAAAGTTATTTTCCGGCGATGAAAATGTGGTTTTTCATACCCATGCGTATGAATTACTTGTAAATTATGAAAAACGGCTTTCACATCCATGCATGTGATTTATTTATGAAATGACAAATTCATGAAACAACGATTCCGCTGAAACATATTAAAATGAATAACAAACTCTGACCGAGATTGTATTATCCATGAAACCAATTCGGATCGCAGTGCATGGGCCTCGGAGAGCCCGGGGTGTGACAATTACAAACATTTTTTTTTTAATTTATTTTATAAACTTTCAATTCTCAAAAGTCAGAACATTAAATATAATTAAAATTTATAAATAAAATCTTGTTTTATGAAAAACATTAAATTTACTTGATTAATGACATTTTAGAAAAAAAGTTATAGAATAAAAATGGTGAAAAAAAAAAAGAAAACAGTTAAATTAAAAACAAAAGAAAGAAATGTCATTTGCAAAACAACTAACAAAAAAATTATATTTTTACAATTTTTCTTAGTTTAAGTACGAGACATAAAATTGTAAATCTGAACAGAAAATTTGTAGGTTGTTCTATTTTATATACATCAATAAACGATATTTTATTTTATTGGTCTGACTAGATTATTACACGGATTGAATATAAAGTATTAAATAATTAGTAATAAAAATGTTAAAGTATACAAAATTTTGTTATAAATTAACTAAATGACATATTAATGAGTATTTTAACTAATAAAATAATAATTAAGATTTTTAATAATTAAATAAATAATACGTGATCTACTCGTTTTGTAAGAATAAAGATTCTTAAACAAATTGATGTTAAAAGTTAATTTACTTTTCTTTTAAAAACTAATTGTTACAAATCAAGGAGATAATTTACAATTTATATAATTATTAAAGTTAGATGACTTAATTTGAAAATATCGTTAAACATAATAACTAAAGTTTAATTTTTCCTAACATTTTTATAATTTTTGGTTTAATATAATTATTTTTAAACATTTCGTTTTAAGAAACATCGTTTGTTTATAAAAATCCATTATTTGAAAACTATGATTTATGGTTTATTTTATTAAACTTTTATTTTCTAAAAATACTACCAAAAAATATTTTTCTTACTTTTAAAAAAAAATATAAAATTTCATATTTTATAAACTTTTGTAAGTGTATTTTTTAATAAAAATATTCGATTTTTAATTTATTAAAAATTATTTTTTTCATGAAAAAAGACAAATAATATTATTACATATTAATATTATAAGTATTCAATATGAGATAATGCAAATAATTAATAGGATAGTGAATTTAATAAGTTGGTGTAAAAATAATAAGTGAAAATAAACACATGAAAATTTAACAATTATAAATTTTTTTTTATTTATTAGAATAGAAAGATTACAATATGTGGGTTAAGTTCCACTAAATAAGCCTCCTAACCTAAAAAGCCTAAGAAGGATCTTGAGCCATTAGATCATTAATCAATGGCTATGATTAAATCAAGTTGTTGAAGGGTATTTTAGTCATGCCTACTTTTGTTGACTTTTTATCAAATTCCTCCATATTCTTTAAATGTTCATAACTTTTACATGCGAAATTATTTTTTGAAAAAAAAATACCATAAAAACAAGCATTTTTTTATCTTCAAATTAATATAATTTTTGCTATAGAAATTTTTTGTTTTTTTAGTTCATTGTGTCTTTTGTACAGGTCATTGTGTCTTTTGTACATATAATTGTGTCTTTTGTACATGTAATTGTGTCTTTTATGTACGTTATTGTGTCTTTTATGTTTCTGCTCAATGTTGTGTTTTCATTAACAATTTAAGACATAATGATGTTCCATGATACATAATGTCAAGCAAAGACGACACAATAACAAGTATAAATAACACAATAATCTTGAAAAAAGACACAATTACCTATTAAAAGACACAATGATGAGTCATTGTGTCTTTTGTATAGGTATTGTGTCTTTTGAATAGAAATTGTGTTTTTTGAATAGAAATTGTGTCTTTTGTGTTTCTCCCCAATATTGTCTTTTGTATATACGTTGTGTGTTTTGTGCAGGTAATTGTGTCTATTGTTTATATATTGTGTCTTTTGTACAGAAATTGTGTCTTTTGTGTTTCTGCTCAATCTTGTGTTTTCCTAAACAATTTAAGACAAAATGATGTTGCATAATACATAATGTTAAGCAAGGATAACACAACGACAAGTATAAATAACGCATTGATATTTAAAAAAGACACAATTACCTAGTAAAAAAGACACAATTATCTTTAAAAAACACAAAAAGATAATTATACACAAACTTTTAAAAAGACACAATGATAATAATTAGACACAATGAGCTGAAAAAAAAATTAATTTTTTTGTAGAAATATTATACTCATTTTAAAGATAAAAAAATGTTTGTTTTTATGATATAATTTTTTTGAAAAAATAATATCGTGTGTAAAAGTTATGAATGTTTAAAAAACGTGGGGGAAATATGGTTATGACTAAATTATCCTCTAACAACTTTTCCCTTTAAAATTTTAAATTTTTACTTTCAAATTTGATTGATTAATAATCCTTCTTAGGCTTTTTAGGATAAAAAGACTATTTATTTGATCCTAATCCTACAATATGTTATTACAAACATTTTTTTTTGTTTATTTTAAAAACTTTCAATTCTCAAAAAGTCAAAACATTGGATTATCGGGTCTTTCACTCCGTTCACTCCGTGTATTACGGGTAACTACAAATTGGCCAAGGAAATCAGAACACATGCCACCACTAAAATGCTCCAATAGTTATCATCTCTACCTCCGTCCTCCGCCACCGGAAAACATGTTCATCCCCGCCGGAAAACACCTCTTATGGATCTTTCTAACATTCACGCATTTAATCAACACCGTCACGGTAGCTCAACCGGATTTTAGATACTATGTCTGTGGAGACGGTGATAATTACACCAGAAACAGTACGTACCAAAGAAATCTCGATACCACTCTCTCCGAGCTCCCCCTCACCAACTCCGGCTTGGGTTTCTTCAACCTCTCCAGCGGTCAAGGCAACAATCGAGTCAACTCCGCAGCCCTTTGCCAAGGCGACATGGAGCCGGATTTGTGCCTAGCATGTATAAATGACTCGATCATTAAGTTGCGAGAAGTTTGCCCTAACCAAAAGGAAGCGGTGGGATACTACGGCCGATGTTTGTTGAAATACTCCGACGCCGCAGTAACCGGGAACATTCAAACGAACGATTCGGGGATTGTGATAAACGTTCAAAGCGCATCGAACGTGGATCAATTCATTGAGGATCTGGATTCATTGATGGACAAGTTGAAAGCCGACGCCGCTGCCGGCGGTTCGTTGCTGAAGTTTGCCACCGGAAACACGACGACGTCGGATTTCATGACGATATACGGGCTTGTGCAGTGTACTCCGGACTTATCGGGGACACAGTGCAGCGATTGCTTGGAATTTGCGCACGATGAGTATGTTGCTAGTGGATCTGGTGGGAAGATCGGAGGGACGATTTTTCTACCGACGTGTAGATACAGTTACGACATCCAACGGTTTTTTAACGGAAGTACTCTGGTCATCCCCGCACCACCACCGCCAATTTTGCAGGCAACTCCGCCAGTTTTACCACCACCACCACCACCTGCACCAGCACCTGCAGGTACGAAAATATATTGAAGTTGAAACCGACTTTGGGTTATGAATATTAAACCGACTCGGGTATCCAAAATAGTTTAAACTAAGAAAAAATCGAACCGTGATTCGGTCTTCGGTTCGATTCTTAACCGTATCCGAATTTCGAATTCAGTTTGGTTACCGATCTCAAAACTTTTCTGAATTTGGTTTGTTCGGTTAACCGATTAAACCGAATTCAAATTTAAATTTATTATTTTTATTAGCAATATGTACGGTTGAATTCGGTTTTAACGATATCTGAACCAAATTGAGTTAAGTTATATTTTTGGATAGAGAGAAAAAATTTTGAAACCTGATTTAACCGATCCGGACAAAGCGTTCACCGAAACGATGAAACCCCTAATCCAAAATCGAACAAATGGAATGGAGTTACGAGTTTGGCTACCGAAGCTTTTTGAGGGCTCAAGACAAATACAAGAATTAGGGTTTTTTCGTAAATAATTTTTTGTTTGTGATAAAAAATTGTGGCCCATAAATTATAAAAAAAAATATGATAGTTTAATTTGTTCATATTTACATAAGTTTGCTACAATTAAACGAAAAGAAATAACACCACACTTTCTTGTTGAGAGAATTATGTTTCTCTAAACATAAAATAACAAAAACAATAACCCCAAACAATTAAAAACATGTAACTTGAACGATTGGGACCCCAAAATTTTGAGGGCCCTATGTTTGCGGCTTGCCTCCAAATATATACGGAGGTGCTCGTTTTAATTTCCAGCTAAAAAAACGAAAAAAGAGGGGACACCCCTAAACTTGGTAGGGACGCCCGTAAACTTGGTTCGGACGCACACAAAATAGGTTTGGCCACCTAGTTCTCAACGTGGCTTTTTGCCCTTTTTGAAGAGCTAAAATCGAGTTCAAACCTTGCAAAACCGTTTGTGATTCCATTCTGGCCATTTTTTGATCAAAACCATAGCCTTCATGAAACCGCAAGACTATTGCAGTCCTTTGTGCTGTTATTTCGTCCAAACCAATGACCAGAATCAACATCCAAACAATCCTGTTCAAACAAAATCATAATTTGATTTAGATTTAAGTATTTAACTTTGTAAGCATTCAGTCTTTTCTTCGTATGGCTTGGATACCACTTTTGATCAGTGGTTTCCCAAGAACCACATTCTTGGATTGCTGCATGATTATGACAAACAACAAATTGTCATGAAACAACAATTTGATTCTTGAATTGATTGATGCATGAGAACAAGAACCTATACGTAATTTCTTTAAATGTTAAACGATGTTTGCAAATCGACGAAATAACCCCACGGCTGGGTTGAATGGAAAACGGGGCTCCCTTCGGCCTTTCAGTTTGAGTTGGACGTTTAACACCCTAGTTAACTCATATGATATTATAAGTTTTTGACTCACTAATATCATTACATAATAATTGTTCACTGACCCAATAATAATAAACAACACAACTCTATTTATTTATTTCTAACATCATAAAGGGGAAAAAGTAAGTGATCGTTTGGTAAGGTCTGAACTCTTAACCATTAAGTGTTGAATTAGTAAGATGCATGAATGGTTAATAACTTAATATACTCTGAACCAGAAAGTGTTGATTAGTGAAGACTGTTAGGTTGAACATCTAAACGACTATGCAGAGGAGAGATGTTGTCGGAGAGGATAGGTCTTCATCATTGTTGGAGGTTCTTGAGAAGGTCGTCGGAGAGGATTAGAGAGGTGGAGAGGAGTCAGCCCCTTTCATTCAGATTAATTCAGACATATACACATATCTGAATCATTCAAATATCCATTTAGACATTTGTTTTCATTCAAATGTTTGAAACAAACGGTCTGAATGTGAGAAAGGAACATAAGTCGATGTCATCACCGGTTACCATCATAGCCGGATGAAACAACTATTGGATGTTTTAATTTAATTAGATTAATTTTGTTGATCAATAAGAATCATAAAATTCATTAAACAAGTTGGGTGTAGAGTAGGGGTGCTCATTTTCGGATATCCGGAAAAAAAACTATTTCGGATATCCGAACTATCCGAAAATTTTCAAAATAGGTATCCGAATCCGAACTTCCGGATATCCGAACTTCCAATTATTTCGGATTCGGATACAGATTTTTTAACACCCATAGTGTAGAGTGCACACTTATTTAAGATTTTATGATTTAATAGGGTTTCATGAGACAGAGCCCCTAGCTATGGTCAAGAATTTTAGAAAAACTAAAACTTGAAAACTGCCAAGAGATAGTTTGTCCAACTTTGCATATCTCCAGAAAAATTATATTCGATCAAACTGGTTCAAGAAGAGATTACTTACGAATTCATACTTTTTCTTAAATTTTGAATTGAAATTTTTTTTCCTATCAAATATTCGTGTGAACCACATTTAGTTTGATATGAAAGCGTTAGCCACACCTTTCAATTAATCTAGTGTAAAATCCGCGCTTATTTTCTGTTATAACAATATAACCCCATGAGGCCATATTGCTTATAGAGTACATACATAAAATAAGAGTGAAAAGATTGTTTATTTATTTATTAACCTTTCTTCTATGAATATGTGTGGTGACCCGTGATGGTGGCGTGAGAGGGGCTGATCACGCCCACGTGGCGCCCTCCCCTACTACACAGGGGTGTGAGGGTGGTCACCGAGTGAGAGGAGAAGAAATGGGGAAAAAGAGGGGTGATGAGGCTTGATGAGAGAGTGATGATAACACATGTGGTGATGACGTGAAGTGATAAGGTGGCGATGATGTTAGTTGTTTATGTGTCGTCAACAAGACGCATACGTGGAGTGATTTGGGTGTTTACCACTACACATGACCTAAAGATATATAGGTTCACTTAAAAAAGATTTACGTTTTATTATTTATTTTGAATATCAATATTCATATGTACGAGTTTTTAAACACTAATCTTTTTGCAGGCATAAGCTGGAATATAATAATAGTAATTATTGTTGTGACATTTGGTGTCATAATAATTGCTTTCGTTTGTATCTTCTTAAGAATGAGGAAAAGGAAGCAAAAGCCCATGCCATTGAAAGATAATGATGGTAAGAACCATGGCTACCAATCAACATATAGAGTAAGTTATGTCTGTTAAAAACTATTTGTAGCTAAATAACTCTCTCACTCTATAGATGAAACAATGGATATAGACAATGCTGAGTCTTTGAAATACAACTTTAATATGGTAAGAGCAGCAACAAATAATTTCTCTGAAGATAATAAGCTTGGTCAAGGCGGATTTGGTGCAGTTTACAAGGTGTGTACCCAAATTGTGTATATCTATAATCTATATCTATAAATACTAATAAATAAAAATGATTGTAAACACTTGTCATCATTTAACACCACATACAATTTGGTTTCGTGTTTCTCTTTCTATTTAATTATTTATATGTATTATATATTTAATTAGAATTAGGATTAAGGATAATAAATTATTATACGTATAATAATTTATATATTATTAATTAATTGTATTTAAAATGAAATTAATAATCCAAGCTTTTAAATGAACTTATATTTTATTTACCAGTTTCTATTAAATTCTTTAAATATCATCAAATTCAAATTATATTATTTAAAATATATAAAAATAAAATAATAAAGATATCAATTGTTTTTTATGAGTGCTTTTAAACATTTTTAAACAATTAATATGATTTGAAATAATAAAAAGAATAAATATACTTTAACTAAATTGTCATTTAATAAATACATTAGATAAAAATGTTAACACATAGTTGAAAGAAAAAATTAAAAATTAAAACTATCATTTATAAATATTACATCAATTATTTGTAACATATTATTTTTTTCCAACCGTGTAATACACTTGATTTTAACTTTGTGTGTGTGTACAAGATTTGCATCAAATAATAACTCACTCTTATTATACTAACCCGAATAACTACGCGAAGATCAACCCGAATCTTTTGGTTTTTTTCAAAATCTTTATTTTGCATGTACAAAACTATGTTCTTTTATATGTTTGGACAAAAGTTTTTCATTTGAGATCCTACATCACCGTAAGCTGCCTTACAGTATTGTAACAATAATATGCAAATCACGAAATCACGTATGTGTAATTCATGAAGTTTCTTATGTAACACATATATTACTTACATGTAACTCATATATGTAGCATAGAAATTACATATATATTTTTTATTTTTGTTAACATTTCTGACATTATAATAAAAAGAAATGAAAAACAAAAACGAGAAAACAAAATTTATCAGTAATGATTGTGATTAAATTTCTCAAAGCTGAAGGTTTTCTTTGGATCCTTCCCATATATATATATATATATATATATATATATATATATATATTAGGATTGTATAGTGTGCAAACCTAATGTTATATAGATAATTCTTAAAACCTATCTGAACCTTATATTTGAAATCTTGAAAAATAAACATGTCATAACATTAAACCACAATAAAATTGATTTGTTTATTCAAACATATTTTTAACTCAATTTTAACGTGGACCATGTATTTATTTTAAGATTAGATTGGGTTCACACACACATATACACAAATATATAGCTAGTAGTTATGTGATCATATGGTATTTAGGGTATGCTTGCAGACGGGCGTGAAATTGCAGTAAAGAGGCTTGCAAGAGATTCCAGGCAAGGTGAAGCAGAGTTCAAGAATGAGGTTTTACTAGTAGCAAGGTTGCAACATCGTAATTTGGTTAAACTTCTTGGTTTTAGCTTAAAAGGATGTGAACGGCTTCTAGTCTATGAGCTCTTACCAAATGGAAGTCTTGATCAATTTATATTTGGTAAGGTTTAAATTACATTGCATTTTGATTCCCAAACAACAAATAACAAGATATAAGTGCATGGTGATGATGGCTGAAATCTCGTTTACGTGTTGTCGTATCATGATGTTCAAAACAAAAAAAAAGGCTATAAATGCAAGAGTTATTTGTTGATGTTAATTTGGGACGAAATTTTTAAAAGGAAGTTTTAAGTATTTTTATATACGGCATCCAAATTAGCGTCACAAAAGCGACTAATTCTTCCTACACTAATAATTGTTTCAAAAAAGAATGTCACGTGACATTTTCTTATTAATCTTAAATAAATATTTATTTTTATATTTTAGTATAAAAAACTTTCAAATTAATGTTGTTAATAATATACATTACTTACATAAATAAACTAATTAATACTAATGATATTGATAATAAATACCATCTATGTTTAATGTAATACACACATATACATAGAGGAAAGATCAAATAAAAAGTTTATTTTGCCTAAGAAGGCTAAAAAGGATTTTTAAAGCCTCCAAAACCGATCCAAACGAACTTCAATTAAACTCATTTTGATGGCATTGAAACCGTCTCGTCGAATCCTACAATATTAGCTTTCAGGTGTAAACTTTGTCAACGGGTTTTAAAGTTTAGATTTTAGGGCTTGGTTATTAGATTTTATGTTTTGTTTTTTAGTTTATTGTTTGTTTTTAAAGTTTTGGTTTTAATAATATGGTTTATTGTTTATAATTTAAGGTTTCACTTTTAGGGTTTAACAAACCGGTTCCAATGACGCAAAAATGAATTAAATCAGAGTTTGTTTGGGTCGATTTTTAAACTTTTAAAAATCCTTCTTAGCCTTCTTAGGCAAAATTGACTTTTTAGGGGAACTTTCCCCCATATACATATACATATTAAGAGTATTCTTTATAAATTTTTATTTCTAATTTTTTTTATAAAAATGTATAACTAATATTATCATTTTAATTATGTAAATTATGAAGCTATAATTAAAAAATCATATAATTTTTATTCACAAACCCTTGTTATACACGAATCTATAACCTAGTTTTGTGGTAGGAATGCTTTTTTTTTTTGCTGAATATGCTATTAATGCATATATTCTTATTGATCGATGATTGTAGATCCAATTAGACGTACACTTCTTGATTGGCAAAAGCGATACAATATCATCAAAGGCATATCTAGGGGACTTCTATACCTTCATGAAGAATCTCGTCTAATGATAATTCATCGAGATATGAAAGCTAGTAATATTTTGTTGGATTCAAAAATGACCCCTAAAATTGCAGATTTTGGTATGGCAAGGTTGTTTAATGATGAGGAATCTCAAGGTCAAGCAACTAGAATTGTTGGAACCTAGTAAGTTTAGGCACATACTTCCTCTACGAAAATAGCCATTTTGACTATATACATTGCCAATTTAACTGCTGATTTTTTTTTAAATCTAATGCATTTTTACCATTATAAAATTTGTTAATAAAAAGAACCCAATTAATACTTGACTCATGATCAATAATTTTTGCACAAATCTTTAGCCAGTTTTGCCTAGATGGTATGTTGGCACATAAATTTAATATTTTTGCTTATTAAACTTGCTACTAATAACACAAGTTTTCAATATCTTAAAACATATGACATATTTTGATTCGATTGGATAATCATTTGTAAAATCAAATTCAAAGTATTTAAGAAAAAAGACAATTGTTTGGGTAATATATTTATTTTCTATGGTGATATATTCCCTACCTAATGAATGTGTTGACACTTTAAATTGTTGGCGTGTAGTGGTTATATGGCACCCGAATATGCCTTGTATGGCCAGTTCTCAGTAAAATCAGACGTGTTTAGTTTTGGAGTGTTGATATTAGAGATGCTAACAGGTCAAAAGAATCAATGTTTTGAAAATGAAGAAAGCTCGAAATACCTTCTTGGTTTTGTAAGTATCCAACCACCACTAAACACTTGAAGACTACCTTAATTATCTAATTTTGTTGAAATTAATATTATTGGTTGAGGTTTTTGATATATTTTATCATATTATAGCAATTCTATTTTGAAAACCAAACTTGAAAATCTCTTTTAGGTATGGGAATGCTGGCAAAATGGGACAACAACAAATATAATAGATTCCACATTGAAGACTAGATCGGGTTCGTTGAGTGACATCATTAGAAGTATTCATATTGGGTTATTATGTGTTCAAGATAATGCTAATGATAGACCAACGATGTCGTCTGTTGTTCTAATGTTTGATAGCCAATCCCTGCCACTCCCGACACCATCAAAGCCTGCGTTTTTTGGGAATACTAACACTAATAGCTGGTACATTTCCTCAACACGAGGCAGCAGTTGTTCCGAAAAACCAAAAATATCAAATTCAACGTTACCCTCGATTTCCATAAATGATGTTTCAATATCTGATATAGTTCCTAGATAAGCGTGGAGATCAATGTATAGGATAATTGATATATATATTTATCTTTATATGTGCTTTTAAAAACTTTATATACTTTACCATTGAATTATACTTATAATTTTAATAGGATATTTTATATGCATATATCATTGAATAGCACATATTCTATTTTAATTCTTTCTTGCCTTATTATTAAACTAGCTTATAAACCCGTATCTAATACGGTCGAATAAAAAGTAGAAAAAGATTATTAAAGTGTAATAATTTCATGTAATTAAAATTGCGTATTGTTACATACAATAAACAACACTATGAAGTTACAACAAAACTTTATAAATTGTTTAAATATTTTTCTTTTGTGTGCAACATTTGTTTTTCTATTCATAGCTTTACTATCTTTATATAAAACTATAATAGTTTCAAACCTTCTATACACATATCACTATTTTAGACAATTCTTACAATAATTTTCAAGCTTCTCTATAATTAAATTTGTTTTATATTAAATAATAACATTAAATATTAAATAAATTGCAACAATTTTAATTAAAAAAGGATTTTTCTATGTTATTAAAAGAAATATTAATATCAAAAATATACTCTTTGAGAAACCAAATTATTATAAAGATGAAATAGACAAAAATAATTTTATAAACGAAATGTTTAAGAAAATAATCTCTGAAAAAATTAGTGTTTAAAAAATTATATTATTATTATTCGATTAATTAAATTAAAGTATCAATTATATGAAATTTTAATCAAATTTTATATTAAAAATCACCTTTCACTATATTTTCAATGGTGGCTATATATTATTTTTGTATTTAACCAATTAATAAATGGTGCATTAACCTAGTAAATGTATAGATCCACCTGTATCTATCTATCTATATATATATATATATATATATATATCTATTATAATAAATCAAGGTTTTTTTTGGACAAATGGCGCATTCTTAGATCATCTCAACTTTGATTTCCCGCTTCTCTCTCCTATTAAATACACCTAATATTAAATAATAATATTAAATATTAAATATGATTTTTATACATTTTTTAAAATTCAGAAAAAT
Source organism: Mikania micrantha (assembly GCA_009363875.1). Lineage (NCBI taxonomy): Eukaryota > Viridiplantae > Streptophyta > Magnoliopsida > Asterales > Asteraceae > Mikania > Mikania micrantha. Next base: position 88,571,038 of record CM018694.1, on the reverse strand, counting down.
ATTTTTAATACACAAAAAAATTATTAATATTCAAAAAACACATTTTAAAAAAGCAATTTATTATAAAATATACAAATTATAAAAACAAAATTTTAAAACAAAATGTTTAAGGAAACATATGTTGAAAAAAATAGTGTTTAAAAAATAGTATAATTCTTTTTATTGATGATCAACCCGTGTAATACACGGGGTAATACCCAAGTATTATAATAAATAAAGGTTTTCTAAGGACACATGTCATCTTTTTAAAGCACTTCAACTTTAATTTCCCTCATCTCTCTTCTATTAAATTCAACTTATATTAAATAAAAATATTAAATATTAGATATACTTTTTAAATATTTTATAATTAAAAAAAGTTTTCATAATACATTAAAAATATATTAAAATTAAAAAATATTAAAAAAAACAAATTATTATAAAATATAAAATTTCAAAAACGGTTTTTTAAAATTACATGTTTAAACAAACAAACTTTAACTTAGTATTTAAAGAAACAATATAATTATTTTATTACTTAAAGTATTAAATATACAAAGTTTAAATTATATATCATATTTAAATATCATCTTATAGTGTTTAAATTTTAATTTATAAGTATTTATTATATATTTTTATTCAACACGTGTAACACACGGGGTACTAACCTAGTTTATATAATAAATAAAGGTTTTTAACGGACACATGTCAGTTTTATAGGCAATATAAAATTTTGTTTTCCCGCATATCTTTTATATTAATACTGGAAACATTTTTTTAGATTTAAATTTTGCTCATTTTCCTTATATCAAATATTAATGATTTTATTCAATTTAGTAAATAATATAATTACAAAATAAGTTATTATTTAAATTTTTATAAATTACAAAATTGTATATGAAAAATATGATGCACTAAAATAAATAATTTTACAAATTATTTATATAACATATATGATACACAAGTTTTTAATGGAGTACATTTATTTGTAATTGTATATTAAAATTTAGATTTACTTTAAATTGAGCAAATTAGTGAAATTAATTGTTAATAACTGAATATTGAGACAACTAACTATTGAATGAGTTAAGTTAATTTTTAAATCTAAAAAGATTAATATATTTAAAAATTTAAATAATTTTAAGTTTCAATCAATTAGATTTTAAAAACTTAATTTAATAGTACTTAATAAATGTAATTAAACCATGGTTGTTTTATTGATTGTCATGTGGCAATTGAGGCGTACTTAATAAAAGTGATTTTTGTTTATTAGTATAGTAAGATAAAATTTAAAATTATTGCAAGTCATAAAATAACATACATCTTTTAATATTCAATATTTACTTTATTTACAAAATAATTAAAATCAATAATGTCTCGATTTTCTTTAGGTTGGTTATATAAACAAAGTATCTCCATTTTTTTCAATCGTTGTACTGGAACGTATTGATTGGTTGAAAGACTTGAAAGAAAATGTTGTTATTGGGGGATGATGTCGCACTCAGCCGGTAGGGATGTTTGAGACGAAAGATTGGTAAAACACTTAAATAAGTATGAATAAGATAACTTCATCAGCAGTCAGTAAATAATTGCCATAAAACCAAAAATGGGCATGAACAACCCAACATCATAATGTCTGTAATCATAACAAAAATAGATTAAGTTTCAATCTAGCTCTTAGACATCGGAAATCATAAGGCAATGTCATTAATTTCTTAAAGGTTTCTTAACAGGGGTTTTGATAGATCATTTATAGTGTTATATGTTAACAATTTTTTTAACTGGTCTTGTTCGTGTTTGGAAAAACAGACACGATAATTTTTCGTGTCGTGTCCGTGTCTACATATTTCGTGTTCCTTGTCTTAACGAGTCATGCATGACATGTTATGTCAGCCCTAGCTAACGGGTTGTTTCATAGGCCTCTTAAAGGTCATTAAAAGACTACATCTTAATGATTTGTAATCGCTTAATAGTTGAGAGATAATCATAATTTTAAATGACTAAAATGTAACATTAAAATGTAACTTTATAACCATTCATACTTAAGATTACCTTTTAATAATCAAGAAAATATGATATATTAAAAAGCAGTTTCTTGATGATAATTAACCTGTTACCAAACTCCTCACAAGAGTTGTTAAACCATTCAAAGCATTACCATTGAAAACACGAAAACGGCTCAACTGAAGCAAATTGATTGGTTTGTGATTTATACGATGTGATTTTGAAGGTTTATCAACATTGATCATAAAACATGCGGCTTGCTTGACGCTTGCATGAAAATAGTTCGGTTCAAAAAAACAAATAACACATATGTAACACTGGTTTTTTTAGCTATATTCTTTTTTTATAAAAGTTGACGAAATGATGTTAGAAATATGTAAAAAAAATCATATGTTACATGGGTGCAAGTACTAGATATAAAATTGTATATCTAAAGAACAAAAAAATTGTAGTTCGTTCTATTTTATAGCTGAATAAACCCTATAATTAAGTGTTTATTATTTATAGCAGAATAAACATCAAATCCTGTAATTCTTTTAATATAATTAGGTATGTTTAAATATTAGCTATTTTTGTTTTAATACGTTCATAACTTTATTTTTTTTAATTGTATTTTTTTTAAAAATTTTATTTAATATTTATCATTGTTTTTTGGAAGGGATTCAACTAATACTACCAGTAACCAGCAAAAGGTATGATTCAACATTCAGTGTGATTAGGGGACGTTATTTCAAACACTTTTTTAAAAATTTATTTTAAAATCTTTCAATTCTCCAAACATTGGATTATCGGGTCTCTCACTCAGTATATTACGGATAACTAGAACCTGGCCAAGAAAATCAAAACACATGCCACCACTAAAATGCTCAAATAGTTGCTTCCGTTATCATCTCTACCTCCGTCCTCCGCCACCGGAAAACATGTTCATCCCCGCCGGAAAACACCTCTCATGGATCTTGCTAACTTTCACACATTTAATCAACACCGTCACGGTAGCTCAACCGGATTTTAGATACTATGTCTGTGGAGACGGTGGCAATTACACCAGAAACAGTACTTACCGAAGAAACCTCGACGCCATTCTCTCCGATCTACCCTTCACCAACTCCGGCTTGGGTTTCTTCAACCTCTCCGGCGGTCAAGGTAACAATCGAGTCAACTCCGCCGCCCTTTGCCAAGGCGACATGGAGCCGGATTTGTGCCGGACGTGTCTAAATGACTCGATCATCAAGTTGCGAAAAGTTTGCCCTAATCAAAAGGAAGCGGTGGGATACTACGGCCGGTGTTTGTTGAAATACACTAACGCCGCAGTATCCGGTAACATTCAAACGAAGAGTTCGGGGATTGTGGTGCACGTTCAAAGCGCATCGGACAAGGATAAGTTCATTGGGGCTCTAGATTCATTGATGGACGAGTTGAAAGCCGCTGCCGCTGCCGGCGGTTCGTTGCTGAAGTTTGCCACCGGAAACACGACGGCGTCGGATTTCGCGACGATATACGGGCTTGTGCAGTGTACACCGGACTTATCGGGGAAACAGTGCAGCGATTGCTTGAAAATTGCACACGATGAGTATGTGACTAGTGGATTTCGTGGTAGGATGGGAGGGACGATGTTCCTGCCGATGTGTAGATACAGTTACGACATCCAACGGTTTTTTAACGGAACTACTCTGCTCAACCCCGCACCACCATTGCCACGGCGAAATTTGCAGGCAACTCCGCCAGTTTATTTACGACCACCACCACCACCGCGACATTTGCTGGCAAACCCTCTACTTTTAAATCGATCACCACCGCCACCGCCACCGCGAAATTTGCAGGCAGCTCCGCCAGTTTTATTTCGATCACCACCACCACCGCCACCGCGAAATTTGCAGGCAACTCCACCAGTTTTATTTCGATCACCACCACCACCGCCACCGCGAAATTTGCAGGCAGCTCCACCAGTTTTATTTCGATCACCACCGCCGCCGCCACCGCGAAATTTGCAGGCAGCTCCGCCAGTTTTATTTCGGTCACCACCACCACCGCCACCGCGAAATTTGCAGGCAACTCCACCTGTTTTATTACGACCACCGCCACCGCCAAATTTCCAGGCAATTCCACCAGTTTTATCAGCGCCACCACCACCCCTTCCACCAGGTATGAAAAATTTGAAGTTCAAACCGAATTTGGGATCGGAATATGTGTGTTTCGTACCAAACCGGCTCAGATCATCCAAAATAGAATAAATAGAACCCGGACTGGAGAGTTTGGATAAGCCGGGCAAGCTCACGCTCACAGGCCACAGGTCGAGTGTCTCGTGAGTAAGCAGGTCCTCTTTGTGGGTTGGGGGGGTTCAGTTTCACACATCTTTGAATTAAAAAAAAACATGAACTCGAACACAACATAATGCTTTAAAAATATAATTTTATACTAAACAATACAAATATAGAAAAAAATATAACATTTTAGTTATTAAATATTACGTTAGTTTTTCTTTTTAGTTTAATTAAACTTTTAATGATAAAACGCTCGTTGAACTTAATGTATCACATAAAACACTTTTAAAAATAGTTACATAAATATAAATGAGTTAAAAAGATATATTTGTGGTATATATTACACAAGTTGAATAAAAACTAATAAATATTAAATGATAAAAATTTAAAAATTGCAAATGATTTTTTGATTTAAATTATGATTGAAGATACATATAAGTTAATACTTCACTACACCAATATATGCCTATTAGGACGACAGCTACTGCGACGATCGAAGTCGCATCTATAAAGGCTATAGCGACGACTCGCTATAGGGGTGCTTCTGATTTTTCCCAGACTGACTTGTAGCGACGAAACAATAGAGACGTCCGGACAGCGGCGACTTGTCGTCGTTATACGCTATACCGACGAAATTTGGGACCTATATCGCTCTTTATCCTGTAGTGCTTTAAGTAATAAAATAAAAATATTATTATTTAAACAATTCTTTTTCAAAGTTTGGTTTTAAACATTCCATTTTAAAAAGTTTTTTTTTAAATAATAATTTTAACAAAAGTATAGAGTATTATCTATTATTACACGAGTTGAAAAAGAAAAAAATAGTGAAAAATAAGAATTATAAAAAGATATTTTGAGTTAAATAATATTGAAATATGTTCATAATTAATAGTTTATAAATATATGTATTTTATATTAGAGATAAGCGGGAAAATTAGTATAAAGATACTCTAGATTTATAACAAGTGTCCTTAATTATTTTTATTTATTAGTATTAATATCTAAATATCTAAACTAATAACTATTAATAATTGTGTTCACTTGTCACAATTCTAAATCATCTAAATTTTGGTTTCTAGCTTCTCTCTCTTATTAATATATATATTAAAGAGCAACCTAAATGAATAGTATTAATATTAATGTTATATTGAAATAGTGTGTGTGTGTATTATTAAATATTATGAACAATGAACATATATAATGAAAAAACGTGGTTCTTTTTAAGGTTTCGGTGGTGTTCGGAGAAGTTTTCACTGAAAATCGATGTTTGCTTAGATATTTAGGTTTTTTTAATTCAACCAATTGGTTGCTGGTGAGAAATATCTTGTGAGTATTTTTTCTATTATTAACATATTTGTATGGATTTTGTATGATTTTGTGTTATAGCTATATATATATAGTATTAAATATTATGAACAATGAATATATATAATGAAAAAAGTGGTTCTTTCTAAGGTTTCGTTGGTGTTCGGAAATTAGGCTACAGTGATTTATTTGTTCTCATTGAAAATCGATGTTTGCTTAGAAATTTTGGTTTTTTTTAATTCAACCAATTAGTTGCCGACGAGAAGTATTTTATGATTATTTTTTCTATTCTTTTCGTAACATATTTGTATGGATTTTGTATGATTTTATGTTTTAACAGAAAATTAGTATATAGTTCGTGATGAGAGATTTGATTTTAGTATGTAACTTATACTTCTGCAAATGATATATAATACCATTATCGGGAGTGCATTGCGATAACTCACCGCAACGCGCGGCGGGGAAAAAGCTAGTTATCTATAACAAACAAAACCCAAATATGAATAGTGAATATCTCGAGAATTTGATTTCTCGCAATAAATTCATCTTCTCGCGATAAATTCATTTACGTCGTGTTTTTTCGCGCAATCAATTCATTTCTCGCGATATAAATTCATTTTCTAGCGATAAATTCACTGACGTCGTGTTTTTTCACGCGATCAATTCATTTCTCGCGATTTTTCAGTGAGTATTTAAGATTTGTTGTCAGAAATTCATTTTCCTCGTGATTTTTTTGCGAGAAATTCGTTTTTCGTTAGAAACTCCTTTAGATAAGACATTCCAATATCTCATAACATGATAATTAACATGTTGTTTTCTCAAATGTTTTATTTTAGTTTTATTTTTCTTTTGTTTTACTTTTTGACTCATACTAAGTTTGTTTTATAGTCACGACTCTTTATCTGTTAATGTTTTATTTTTCTTTTGAGTTTGTTGCCAAGCCAAAACAAGGGTGTTAAATCTAAGCGACAACGCGCGAGAAGCGTCATCTAGCTAATTATCAATTAGGAATTAAGGATAATGGGTTACAATAAATATAATAATTTATATATGATTAATTAATTATACTTAAAATGAAATTAATTATGTAGCTTTTAGGTAAACTTATATTTTTATTTGACAAATTCAATTTAGTTCCTTAAATATGATCAAATTCAAATTATAGTTCTTAAGATATTTACAAATAAAATAAAAATGATACTAATTGCTTTTATCATTTCTTTTTATATTTTTTTAAACATTTAATATGATTTGATGATTTAATTGATAAAAATATATTATATTGAAATAATAAAAAGTAAGTAAAGTTATGTGTATTGACATATATTTTAGTTAAAATTAATTTAAGTGTGTTAAAAGAAGAATAAATATGCTTTAATTACATTATTTATGAATTACATTACATAAAAATAGTAACACATTGTTGAAAAAAAAAATTTAAACATAATTTATAATTAGTACATCAAATATTTTAAACATATTTTGATACTTTATGTATTAACAAATTATATTATATTTTATTCAACCATGTAAAACATAAGTTTAGTTAAACTTTGTAATGTACATAATTTTTAATTAATAACATTTTGTTAATAGATATGTATATATAACACATTATCTTTTTTAACATGTGTGTGTAATACACGGGATTTTAACCTGATATATATATGTGTGTGTGTATGTACGTACATTCATACGTCTGTATGAGTGCTTGTATATTTATATCATGCATCCTTAGTTTGAATAATAACCACTCTCTATGTATATGCTGAAAAAATATCATTGTGCATATATATATATATATATATATATATATATATACATATAATAGGTTAATACCCCATGTATTACACGGTTTAAATAAAAAAATATAAGAAATAAAAACTAATGAAAATATATGCAATATAAGATGATAATAGAATTAAAATTTAGTATAACTTAATAATTGAAGTAATAAAATAATTATATTAATTCTAAACGCTAATTTTTTCAAAGTTTATTTATTTAAACATTTCATTTTTTTTAAATTTGTAGTTTATAATAAAATGTTTTAACATTAATATATTTGAAAAATATAATTAGTATAAGATGTATTAAATAAGAGAGAAGATAAAATAGAGGTGAGATATTATAGAATAATGACATGTGGTAATAGAAGCCTTTATTTAATAAGAAATTAACAAACTTATTTTTTTTCCTTTTTTTATAATATATTTTGTGTATTTCTTAATATTTTAGTTTTCAGATATTTTATTAACATTCGTTGTTGTGTTCTCTTTTATATTTTATTGAAATTTCATCCTTTCTCCACACAGAGTAAGGATATAGCCCACTCATTAAAATTAAATGCTTTTTAGCATAACAACTTTGCTTCAAACAAAATGTATTAGATTCAATGAAAGTAAAAATTGTTAGCAGGTGGGTGGGGCTGATCTGACGCTGACCACTCACATCTTGATCACGGGTTATCTAGAATCATTCTTGGATTGCTTCATGATTCTACACACAACACTAATTAAATTAAATAGAAGAAACCAAATCAAACCAGAAGAAACAATAACCAATACGCTTCATGATATGAACTCGCTTTAAATATCTTTGGAAAAGTTTCCAAATTAACCTTCAACCGTTAAACGTCATTAATCGTAAATCGTAAAAAACGACATATTGTTGCTTCATACCGTATGTGTTTCAAAATAATGGTCCTGACAAAAGGTTGTTTTAAGGCCGAGATTCTTACAACCAAAACACTTGATTTTCTTTTCTTGTTCCAAGGATATATAGGTTCACTTCAATATGATTTATGTGTTATGATTTATTTTACCTAACAATATTCATATATATGACCTTTTTAAACACTGATTTTTTACAGGCATACGCTTGAATATAGCACGATCTCTAATAATAGTAATTATTGTTATCGTGACATTTGGTGTCATAATAATTGCTTCAATTTGTATCTTCTTAAAAACGAGGGAAAAGAAGCAAAAGCCCATGCCACTGAATGATAATGATGGTAAGAACCATGGCTAGCAATTAATCAATATATAGAGTATGTTATGTCTGTTAAAAACTATTTGTAGCTAATTAAATCTCACTTTCTGTCTAGATGAAACAATGGATATAAACAATGCTGAGTCTTTGAAATACAACTTTAGTGTAGTGAGAGCGGCAACAAATAATTTCTCTGAAAATAATAAACTTGGTCAAGGTGGATTTGGAGCAGTTTATAAGGTATCTATGCAAACTTGATATTGCTAGCACTTATGAGTTATGTCACCACATGCATTACGAAATTTTTGATATTACATATTCGTTAATATATGTTACACACATATATAGGGTAGGATGAAGGATTCGTTATTAACACACGTACTTGTGGTAACCGTGATAACTCTGTCAAGATCAATCAAAATTAACCTTTGTTTTTTATGATCATTATTGTATATGTACATGGCTTTCTTCTTTTAATTTATCTATAAATACAGAAGTGTTTATGATTTTGCATAAGCGTAAGTTTTTAGCATTTTTCATTTGTCATTGAAAATTTATAAAAAGTTACACTTCTGCAAAATCACAAACCCTTGTTAATGAATAAAAAAATCTTATACGTAGAACCTAACTTCTTATACATGTGTGACATTTTATTTTTTTCATGTGTATGTTTAAATTCACAAATGTTTAAAATTTTACATCAATCTAATAATTTTGAAATTGTACTAACACATGTAAAAAGAAAAAAAAAATTCATTGGTTTAAAATGCTAAACACATGTGAATTTACACACACACACATATATAAGGAAATATTATACATGTGTAATATAATGATATTAAAAAACAATTAGTTAGATTGATTATGATAGGTTACCTCAAGGTACCGGATAAAATTATCAAATTAGAGAAAACGTATAAAACAATAAAACTATTACCAAACAATGAACTTTTTTTTTTTCATAACTTATAAATATAAGGTTGTAAATACAATAATAAAAAAATTAAATAAAAATATGTAGTTTACGAAATTACATATATGTAACTCACAAAGTTTCATATGTTACTTATAAAGCTACATACATAACTTATACAATGTGTATATATGTAGTGTACAAGTTGCATATATGTTATGACATTAGTTACACATTTTGTTTTATTTATTTTTTTTACATTTTGAACCTTATAATAAAACGAAATCAAAAACGATAAATGAAAAAAATGGTTGGCAGTTATTGTGATTAGTTTTCTAGGTTTGCTTTAAAATGAAGTTTTTAATGAACCTTCTTATATATATATATCGCTAACAATTATGTGATCATATGGTATTTAGGGTGTGTTTGCAGACGGACGTGAAATAGCGGTAAAGAGGCTTGCAAGAGATTCAAGGCAAGGTGAAGTTGAATTCAAAAATGAGGTTTTACTTGTAGCAAGGCTGCAACACCGTAATTTGGTTAGGTTGCTTGGTTTTAGCTTAGAAGGATGTGAACGGCTTCTAATTTTTGAGTACTTACCAAATGGAAGTCTTGATCAATTTATATTTGGTAAGCCTTAAATTACACCGCATTATGAGTCCCAAATTGCATATAAAAAGATATAAATGAAAAGCTTATTTGTTTTGATTTGATACATAATTTCTAAAATGATTTTTTTGGATATTTTTACAACATCAGAATTAGCGTCACAAAAGAAACTAAATTATGTAGTAGTTTTGTTGTAAGGAAAGTTGTTTTTTCTTTGTGCTGAACATGCTATTAATGCAGAGTTTTTAACCAAACAAGTGTTTGTGGTAAAATTATTTACCAAAATGGTGTTCTTTGAAAAATAATTACCAAAATAGTGTTTTCTTGCCATCAAAGATTACTTTTTGAGTTTAATTTTGATTAATTATATTCTCCTTGTAATTAAACCTTTTTTTCCATATAATTGTTCTTAAAATATTTAAATAAAAAACTAATCAAGATTTAGAATTCACTTTATATATATTTTTAATATATATAACAAATAAAAAAAAAACTTTTACTATTATGTATGTAGTTTAGAATTAATGTTGACTAAACTTTACAAGGTAAAAAGTTAATCTTTTCATAATTTTTTTTAGTTTAAAAGTTAATTTTTCTGATTACGTTTTATTTTAAATGAATTTTTTACACAAAAATATTATATATAATTTACAAAAAAGAGTTATTTTAATATTTATATAAAGTACAACGTTTAAAAACATATTGTGCTATCCAAAATTTTCGTCACTCAAATCTCGCTCGATATTTGTTCGGAAAAAGCTCGAAAAAATCCCGTTCGAATTTCGCTTGGTTTTAAATGAGCCGAGCACGCTCGGTTCGGTTTCTAAACGAGCGAAGCACGAGCCTAGGTAAACTCGCTCGTCATTCACTCAGATTGTCGCTCATTTGGCTCGCTCATTTTGTATCGTTTAAGTATAATCTAGACATACACACACAATATATGTATAGTATTTCTAATTTTTTTATTAACACTAATAAATTACAAGTTTTTGATGATAAATAATGATGTTGGTGAATTCGAACCAATGAATAATAATGCTAATTTACGATTTAAACATTTTAAACTTTTTTTATGTTTTCGTATTATTACTATTAGTAATGTACGAACTTTATTTTTGTTTTAGATTTATATGTGGTTAAACTTACTGTTGTTTAATTATTGAGTTTGCAACTGATATAAATATTTTGAGTTTACATTAAATTTTATTATTAAACCATGCCATACCGAACCAACTCGAGCCGCACGGTTTTAAAACGAGCCGAACAACGAACCGCTCGGTTTATAAACGAGGCAAGCACGAGCATACCATCGCTCGGTTCGGTTCGGCTCGTGAACGGCCTTAAAAACATATCACTATGTGTATTTTAATATTTATATAAAATAATTCCTTTTAAAAAAACTCCTTTCAAAAAATAAAATAATTTTTTTTAAGTTCATTAACAAAAACGTATAGAGCTAAAGTAAAGCTTAATCAAACCAAACTGATGTTTTTTTTAATCTTTTTTAAATAGTGTTATTTTTTGTTGTCAAAAATTTTTTCAATATTAATTCTAAAATACATTTGAATTTATAATAAAGATTTTTTTACCATTATATAAAATGAATTATAAATCTTGGTTGATTTGTTTTTTATTTGAATAGTTAAGAACAAACATATGAAAGAAAAAACATCAATAATAATGTAAATTAAATAATCAAAGTCAAAGGCAAGATGTGGCCTTAAACATCTTGAAAACACTATTTTGGTAATTAATTTTTAAACAACACTATTTTGGTAAATAGTTTTCCTCTCTAACACTAATTTGGTAAAAAACTCATTAATGCATATATCCTTCTTGATTGATGGTTGTAGATCCAATTAAACGTACAATTCTTGATTGGCGAAAGCGATACAATATCATCAAAGGCATTTCAAGGGGACTTCTATATCTTCATGAAGACTCCCGTATAATGATAATTCATCGAGATATGAAAGCTAGTAATATTTTGTTGGATTCAAAAATGACCCCTAAAATTGCAGATTTTGGTATGGCAAGGTTGTTTACTAGTGAGGAATCTCAAGGTCAAGCAAGTAGAATTGTCGGAACCTAGTAAGTTTATGCACAATAGCCATTTTGACTAAATATATTGCTAAAATAATTGATGAATTTTTTTAAAATCTATCATGCATTTTAAGTTTTAACCATTATAAAATTTGTTAATAAAAAGAACCCAACTAATACTTGACGCATCGATAATTTTTTGCACAAATCTTTAGCGAGTTTTGCCCGGATGTTGGCACATAAATCTAATAGTTTTGCTTATTAAACTTGCAATATATAACATGCTGACACTCCACATAATTTGCACAAGTTTTTTTATAATCTTAAAACACATGACATATTTAATTCGGATAATCATTTGTAAGGTCAAATTCAAAGTATTAAAGAAAAAAGACAACGATTGTTTGAGTAATATGTTTAGTTTCTCTGGTCATATTCTCTACCTAGTGAATGTATTGACACTATAAATTGCTGTATGTAGTGGTTATATGGCACCAGAATATGTCTTGCATGGCCAATTCTCAATAAAATCAGACGTGTTTAGTTTCGGAGTGTTGATATTAGAGATGATAACAGGTCAAAAGAATCAATGTTTTCAAAACGGAGAGAGCTCAGATTACCTTCTTGGTTTTGTAAGTATCCACACCACCACTTTACATAAACACTTGAAGATAGCCTTAATTATTTAATTTTGTTGAAATTGATAAGTATTTTTTAAGGTTTTCAATATATTTTATCATAGTATCGTAATTCTATTTTGTAAACCAAACTTGAAAATCTCTTTTAGTCATGGGAATGCTGGCAAAATGGGACAACAACAAATATAATAGATCCCACATTGAAGACTAGATCGGGTTCATTGAGTGACATCATTAGAAGCATCCAAATTGGGTTATTATGTGTTCAAGAAAACGCTAATGATAGACCAACGATGTCATCAGTTGTTCTAATGCTTGATAGCCAATCTCTGTCACTTCCGATGCCATCAAAGCCTGCGTTTTTTGTGAATAGTAACACTGATAACCGGTACATTTCTCCGACACGAAGCAGCAGTTATTCAGAAAACCGAAAAAAATCAAATTCAACGTTACCCCAAATTTCCATAAATGATTTATCAATGTCTGATATAGTTCCTAGATAAGTGTGGAGATCAATGTACTTGATAATTGATATATACTTAAATGTGTTTTTAAAAACTTTATATGCTACCATTGAATTGAATTTATAATTTCAATATGACATTTTATATGCATATATCATTGAATAGCATATTCTATTTTAATTTTAAATTTAAAATTATTGAAAGTCATAAAATAACATCCATAATTTAATATTCAATAAAACTCTATAATGTCCCAGTTTTCTTTAGGTTGGTTATATAAACAAAGTATCTCCATTTTTTTCGGTCGCTCTACTGAAATGTATTGATTGGCCGAAAGACCTTAAAGAAAACGTTGTTATTGGGGGATGATAAATGTTAGTGGCGGCTTCAAAACACCTTCAAACGAACCAAACAACATTCCTAACAATATTAGTGTTGAATTCAAAAAAAATCTATTAGAGAGAAATGAAAGATATTTTATTCTACCATAGAAAATTATTGATTATTGTTTTTCAAAGAATTTCCATGATACACATGAACAACCATTTTTTAAGATTTTTACTTTTTTAGGAATTAATGATACCTAGGAGGAGATTCAATTCATCGCTTTCTTTTATCTTTTATTTCCTTTGTCTTTTAAAAGGATTTCTTGGTTTTTAGGTGCAGTCATTTGATTTGGTAATACTAATAAAAAAATAACAAATAGAAAAGAATAATGACTTGAGTTGCGTATCTAGAACAATTATTTATTTCCGTATGCTTTTTTTTTTCAAATGAAGGAAGCAATATGGGAAAAATGTCAAAAAGATATTGAGACATTAATTTAGAAGAGATGATGGAAACAAGAATTCATTTTACTCATTGTACTATGAAATAGAATCTTAAAATACACCTTTTATAATAATTTGGTTTTCTATATATTTTTTCTACTATTAAGATCTTTTTTAATATATTAAGAAAGTAATATGTAACATATTTAGTATTTAATATTTTTAACATAAAATATGCATTTGATAGAGGAGAAATGCAGAAAATTTGATGCAAGAATATCCTTAAATAATGAGATACAATCAATTTTATTTGTATTTATTAGTATAAAATTTGTTAGTTTTGTCTGTGTCAATTTTTTTTTCTAAAAAATTTAAGCAACATTTAATTTTGGAAAATTCTTTCAAACTATCAATGCAAAAATAAAAAGTCGGTGATGATCCTGATTCGTTTTAGTTCAAAATTGATTTGACCCGTTAGAAAACGGGCAGAACCCGGAAACCCCAAGTTGTTGCTTTTGTAAGACACATAGATCGATCAAGTACCCCACCTTGCCAATCGGATTGAGGTTGAAGATCATCAATGTCCAGTTGGCACCCAATTCCGCCATGAAAACCTTATCCAAAACCTCATCAATCTCATCTTCTTCATCCCATTTCTAACCAACCCTTTTTCTTAATTCCATCCTCACTTTCATTTCTGCTATCACACTCACCACCTCGATCGATTCTCTCCACCGCCACAAATGGCCGCCACCTCATGCTTCCACGCACTCTCAACTCCGGCCAAATCATCATCGTCTTCACCTCGCCTCCAGGCTCCGATCAAGCCTAATCAGCTCATCATCTGCCGATCACAGAAACGTGAAGACGCTGTAACCGCCGACGCGTCAATTTCTCGCAGATTGGCGCTTACTGCTCTGATCGGAGCAGCTGCTGTTAGCACCAAGGTTTCTCCGGCGGATGCCGCGTATGGTGAAGCCGGTATGTAATAACAATTAAATAATTTCCAATTAATTAAATTTAATTTAAAGTTTAAACAACAATTAGTTTAGTTATTTTTTGGTTTTTAATTCAAATTAAC